>RDRW01000358.1:560000-805637 GCA_007896445.1 Puccinia hordei
TCGGCGATCAATTCACTGACACTCCAGTCTTCATAGCTTCCATCGGGGAGATATCTACGAACTATCAGGGGGATCTTGCGTTGACTGAGTTCTTTCATTGCGATCTCTAGGGGATCTGATTCACCGTCGAGAGGGACTAAGACTGGTGCATTCATACTATCGAGGAGAGTTCGAGTAGATAATCAGTGAAAGGTCAGCTTGCTTGACCCAAGGGAGGTATTGAGCTTAAACCATACCTGATCTGTAGGGCTCGAGTGCCCAGTATCCGAGCTCGTTCGTACTTAGTCATGTATGGTGTTGTCGTCCGGACCTTATTGGGTTGTCCAGCTAAAGCACCTTCTCCACTAGCAATATTCCAGGGGAAAATCCACTCATCTGTATCAGCGTTCATGATTCCGACTCGCGATTCCGTAAGAAAAAAAACTTCATTTCAAGTGAGATGAATGATTCACGAACGGCATTCCACTGTGGACGATCCCTTGAGGATTAGCTGCATTATCTCCACCTTCAACATGTCCGTTCATGTCTCCATTTGCCTCTTCTTCTAATTGCTGCCCGTCTTCGGCACCATACTCTTCCTCTGACCCTGCGAAATCTTGAATTTCGCCAAAGTCACTAGATCCCAGCCCAAACAATCCATTTTATCATCAACCAAATTAACAAATGAAGAGGGGAGAGACGACTTACCCGCCATTCCCATAGTCATCCCCAGCGTCTGACATCCTATTCTATTATTCACGAGTACTTGAATCGAAATTGATAGAATGAAGCTTGCGGTTTTTGCGGACTTTTTAGTTTGTTGTTGCGCCGCAGGGTAAAATTTTATCTGCCCCCGACAATTTAGTTCTCCCCGATAGTGATCTTGGGTCTGACCCGCCGCACGGGGCCCCCGTAGAGCATGGGAGTCGAGTTATCTACATCCGCCCAGCAAATATTTAATAAACACCAATTCCATCACTCGAGTCAACAAAACCAACCAGCACCAGATGAGCAACTCACATCCACTCCAATCGAACAACGATAACATCAGCCAGCCGAGCTCATCAAAAACAAATGCCTCGCAACTTACCCTCGTCCACTTCGGCTAGCACTCTGACCGAGTTGAGTGATCGAACACGAGTGCTTCTCCAAACTCTCCATCAATAAACTAAACTCGAATCTTCCTCCTCAAATAATTTTGGCACAGTGGTTTCGCGCACGCCGCACTCAAGAAATTCAAACTGGTCTTTTTGGGTGAACAGTCGGGTGAGTGTGATACATGATGCGCACACAGAAATTTGGATTTGAAAGCCCCGGATGAGCTTACCGAAGATAGTTGTTCGGTTAAAAACGGTATATCTAGTTGGGAAGACCTCACTCATCACTCGGTTCATGTACGATACCTTTGATAACACCTATCAGGCGACGATCGGCATCGACTTTCTGAGCAAAACGATGTACCTTGAAGACCGTACCGTTCGACTACAACTCTGGGATACAGCTGGTCAGGAGAGGTACCCCGAAAAAAATACACCATACCCCTTGAAGAACTGCTCAAAAGGATCTCGCTCAAACTTCCTCTCTCTTTTTTCTCCCCTGTGCTTCTGAAAATTATAGGTTCCGCTCACTAATACCTTCGTATATTCGTGACTCGTCGGTAGCCGTGGTGGTCTATGATGTCACTAGTACCTCGCAGTTTTACTATCTACCCTTCCACAATCAACCCGATCCAGTACTCAAGTGGGTCGTAATACTCACTGCACCCCCTTTTTTACAGATCGGGCATCCTTTATTAACACTTCTCGGTGGGTTGATGATGTGCGAGCTGAGAGGGGAAATCATGTGATCATTGTCCTGGTGGGTAACAAAACAGACCTGGGAGATAAACGGTAAGTGAATCTTTTCAAAAGATTGAAGATGGAGTTATGCTGTTGGATGAAAACGGTTCGGGTGACTTATCTGATTGTCGATCTAGTCAAGTCTCCACAGAGGAAGCCGAGCGTAAATCAAAGGAGCTCGATGTTATGTTTATCGAAACCTCTGCCAAGGCTGGTCATAACGTCAAGACTCTCTTCAAGAAGATCGCACAGGCCCTACCCGGAATGGATACCACATCTCAGGCCAACACCCCCTCAAACCAGAGTCCGTTTCCTCTCTCTCTCCATCTCTCTCTCCCGTCCCTTATAGTAGGTTCAATAATTAAGTTCATCTCACTTTTTTTCACAGCCATCGATGTTTCAGTCTCTCCAACTACAAATGATCAACAGACCGGCTGTGCTTGTTAAAATCATGTAAGAAGAACACTGCCACCATCGCTTAGAAAAACAAAACAAGCCATGTCCTACGTTTGGTCCTCTGACTTTGTTCGCCTCTTTTGACCTCTAACTCGTTGAATCTTCTGGGTTAAATTGGTACATATTTGACAACTTTGCTCTAGGATGTTTTGAATACTCTTTTCCACTTCTTTGCTTCGCCCCAAAGCTTTTCGAAAAATTTAATACTTCCTTGTTGATCTTTGGTCTTCCATTCCCTTCAGAATAGGATTTCAATTTGGCCGTTTTTAAATGTTGACTTATATTTCTTCTTTTTTTGATAGTACTAGTAGTACCTCTTCTTGCCCCTTGGTCACAGGATTTTCTTTTCTTTTCTTATACATGGCCCTGTTTGGCAGCGTCATAAGTATAGGTGTAACACTGCACAGTTAATTGAATGAAAAAAACCACTCAAAACTTAGCATGCAGTGTTTTCAATAGGAAAAGGGTCCAGGGAGCTACATCTTTCATAATCATCTCACAATGGAAGCGTCAGACCATCTATAGTACTTGTATCAATGACTTTTTTCTGTAGATGTGGCCACTGCAGATTAAGATTATTCCTGCCACATGTGTCATTGCTAAGCCTCAAATTCTGTGTGTTGAAAACATTCCAAATCACATGACGTATTGAGTGGTCACATACTCCTCAAGACCACATTGTATTTCAAAATGGGGGTTGAGAATTGAACATATACTTGTCAAGGTTACAGAGCAACCATCCAAATACTATAACTTGAATACTCTGGGCTGAAGACCAATAAACCACATATAGGGCTGAAGAACAATAAATCACATATAAACATACCCGCCTCTTTGGGCTGTAAAAGATAATTGAGCTGTGATTTATTGCCCAAAAGAAAGCCAACAACTCAAGAGAAACCCAATTCAAGAGAAGCCCAATCAGAAGCATGAAAGTATATGAGATTGAAAGAACTTAGAGATAATCAACATTGTGCATTGTGAAGCCAAGGGATATGTATAAGAGACGTTCAAGGAGTTGAGAACTAGGAATAACAGAGGAAAGATGGACAGGGATGAATAGAGTGTTTAGGTGAGTGAAGAAGGGATAAACAATAATAGTTGAGTTGAGTTTCACCAGGCAGAAGAAAGAACACAGTATTATCACAAGAAGAGAAATGAAAGGAGAATATGGGAATTTGAGGAAGTAGAAGTGATAAGAAACTGAGGGAATGATTTAAGGAAGAGGTCAATAGAATTTGAGGTTGAGAGTTGAATGTTTATTAAGATTAAGAATAAAGTGATTGGTGAGTTTTGTTTGAGTGAGTGAAAATGTGAGAGGGAAGCTGAGAGTTCAAGTCAAATTACATATTGTAGGAAATTTGAAATGCCTGTGATTTCTACAGGTTTTACACTATATTTCTAAGTAACTACGTCAAGAACTCAAATTCTTGGCTTGTTTATCCGTATTATTTCTTAATTTCTTCAACTGCAAAATAAAATCCCTTAAACAAAGGAAGAATATCTTTCCTTCCTCCATTTTGGTTGAAAAACCCTGCAATTGCTTAAATTGAACTATGAAGACCTATATTCCAGGTTGGAGGTGTCTCATTCAAAACTTGTTCCCTTTTTTTCCAAATTTTGGGCATGAAGCTGTGTAACATTTTTTCCTTGGCTTTATAAATTGTAATGGATTATTTAGCCTGTGTCTTGCAATCACAGAATAAGCCCAGACACTAAGGGTGGTAACTTGGATTTATATACCATCAGTTGAGATAAATCACAGCTTTCTTGCAGGGGTAGCATGCATCCAGCTCATTATTCTGGCAGTGATAGTGCACACAAGAATCACTGGCAAAGTATAGGTAGATTCCCAAGCAGAATGGTCAGATATTTCTAGGGTATTCTCTATTCATGTCATCTGTTTCAAACTTGAACTCAAAAAACAACTCAACTTTTGGCAATTAAATTTCTCTAAAGATCTCCACAAAGTATTTTTTTGAGAGAAACCAAGACTCATATCACCAGGAAAAATCATTGATCACTTGTCTACAAGTGACATATCAAAGTACAAAGGCCCCTTTGTAATTTCTGATGTCACTTGTAGACAAGTGATCCTTGTTTTTTCCTGGTACATCTTGAGGATTTTCCTCAGAAATTGGAGAGGGAACAGAGGCTTCCAGGGCTGTGCTTGGAGAATCCAGGATTGCAGATGGTAAAATAGATGTTGTAGAGTTAGATCAACCTGAATAATCACTAACTTTTTCAGCTCTCAATAAAGAAACTTTACACAAGAAACTAATGTCAACATTTTACCTTCAGAGTTGTAGACTAAAGAAAGGGGGAAATCTTGGTGGAACTGATTGGAACAAGGAGCACAAAGAAGGTGCATAATAAACTTGATAATTTTATTTCTTCTGGCACACAAGCCATATTAAGTATCTAGTACAAGAGTGATCAACAAGTGGTTGAGGAAACAACTGAGTATAGTAATATGCTAATATCTAACATATTACAACATAGTATGGAAAGGCATCAACAATCATTGATGGAAATTTTGTTATAAAACATCACACTAAGTGATGGAAAAACAATAAATTTAATGAGGGAAAATGACATTTGACATAGTTATTTTAAAACAAGAGAAATGTGAGCAAAGAGGTGACCAGAATTCTGGCAACTAAGACCAACCTTGAGCATTATCCTCATTAATTTGAGGTATAACAGAGGGAGCCAGAAGTTCATTTTCTGAATTCAGGAAAGCAGGTGGGGAAGCTGGTGATTGATTATTTCTCAGCTCTCAAGAAAAATGAATTACAAGAGGAACTGAGACCTACCTTCAGAAAAATCCTCAGTAAATTGAGGAAGGACCAAGGGAGCCAGAAGATCATTTTCAGTAGGCATGAAAAATGTTGGGACAACTGGACTTAATGAGTCTAGCATACAGTTGGTTGCCACAGAGGATTGGTGGTAGTTTTTGATTGTAGGATCTTGTGTGGTTGGGTTTTCCCAGTATTATTTTGGTTGTTTGACTGGTGTTTTGCTGGATATTGATTATAGGTTTTGCAATGTTTGAGAGGCAAGCAGGTTGGTGGTTTATGTTTCATCTTGTAATGTATAGGAGGTGGATTTATCTGGTTGGTGGATAAGATGTTTATTTGATGTGTGTTTCAGGGAAATAGCTGGATTTTTGTAGTTGGAAAGGTTTGGATTGTGTTGGCTGGTGACAGGAATATGGGGCATGCCTTTGATGTTGTTATAGGAGGCAGTTTGGGATGATTTTTTGGGGAGAAGGTTTTTGTATGGACCAAATGAAGGAATTTGATGCACCATATGGGATGCAGGTGGGACTTGGTTGGGAATTGGAAATTCCATGGAGTGGGACAGATATGAGGGGTGGTCATGGTTGGCAAAGCCAGGTTTTTGGTATGTGGGAATATGTGGGATTGGAGTTATTGACACCAGGGGAAAATTTCCAGAACCTGCTGTCAGGTGCCATAAATCATGTTTGTCCTAGAACTTTTCGGGATCCATTTGGAGGGTCAACATGAAACTAAACCTGAAAACATGTTGATATATGTCAGAACCAATGATGTAAACATATTGATATCAACAACAATCCAAACATGATGTAGTCTGAACCCACCCACATCTCAAACTGAATTTGATCACAACTCATCTGGAACTCCAGAGGAATTAAATTTCAAGAATGATCCATAATTTATTAAATGAGAATAGGCAAATGTTTTAATGTATTTTTTAATTCACTAAATTTTTGAAACAATGCAGGAAGTTATCTGCAGTTGTTCTATTGAATGAAAATAAAGAGTTAAGCTGGTGCTTAACTTATGTATATGATGCAATTCTTGTAATCACATTTCAGATTTTCCACATGGATGTGGTGATTCCATCTTGAAAATTTATTGGTCTCTCACGCAATAATGTTGGGATGGATTGATCTCACAGTCAATTCCATTATCTTAGGTCAATCTAAATGCATGCAATTTTTTGACTATGTGCAAACCAACAACATTGAGTAAAAATGACATACACTAGGCTAACAGGATTCCATAGGAATTTATGCCATGAATAAGGGATTGAAACAGAATGCACACCATATCTTTGGGAGTATTAGTGAGAAAATATGAAGGGTTTTAGAACACCAATAAGTACGGTGTGCATTCACAGACACACCAATTGTTCCACTAGTGTGCACAGCTTCACAAACAAAATTTACTGCTTTTGATGTTTACTGGAGTGCACAGCAGTGTACACCAAAACTTATTACTTTTGGAGACCAAAAGAGGTCAAGATGAATATGGCATGAGAAATCTTAATTGAATTTGGTTCCTCTTTGAGATCATCAATTCTATCAGATCTTCTGATACTGGTTTCTTTATCTTGGCTATCAAACTTAATTTCTTGGTCCTATTGGTATTTCATGTGTCCTCCTTGTCTTACTGCTTTTGATTCCCATTTTTTTTGAGTCTCCCAACCATCCAGACTGGTTTGCTTTACTAGGAAGGCGGTGTAACAATTGAAGAAGCACTTGTAAGGCACACCCTTTTAAGTGTCACATGATTTCTAAAGGCACATATTGTAATTTATTTTTCAACCCTTTGGGTATTCACAGTGTGATATAAAGATTATTGTATCACATGTTCAGATAGATTTGGTAGACACTTTTGGAGGGAATCATTTGAACTTGTTTAAACTTTATCAACCACCTCCTCATCTAGGGCTAAAGAGAATCAATGATCATCTTCTTGCATCCCACCAAGCCACTTGAAACATGGATGTCAAATTGACAGAGGCCAAGAGCGGCAAGAAAAGTGATGAAAGGGAAGAATACTGTACAAATTTTACCAAAGAGTCTGTCAGGGAGATACAGAAAGTGGCAGAAGTAACTGGGCAACCAAGTCCATCACTGGTGTACACAGTCCTGTTCACCACAAAAATGGCAATGGTGATTTCTCAGCAGAAGATGGGCGTTATCAGCTTGGGATGACCTGCCTGTATTTATCCTTTCTTGTTGTATAAGATACTCAACCCCTTGCTGCCTCACTTTTCTTTCCCCAAAACTCCAGTCCCTGGAGCTGCCTTGTGGAACGTTTTGGTTCCTGTTGGTATTGTTGGAGCTGGTTTTAAGACTTTATGGTCTGACCATCAATCCCCTATATATATAATAAAGAGTAACAAGATAGAGAAATGATTCAAATTAGACTGTTTTTTTTAACTTAAACTTGTTTGTTTTTTCTTTGGGTCACGTGGCTGCACTTAATGGCAGATTAACAGCTGCCTGTTATTGGTATTATTGCACTTGGATCCTTAAGGGGTGTTCTTCTGCTTGGGTTGCCTCCATGTGATTTTTTGTCACTGCTGCATTGATTACTTGACACCAGTGGACTTTGTAGCTGGAAGGGAACAAAATTTCTGGGTTGGGTTAAACTTGACACCATTTTTGATACTGTGAACCTGTGTTGCACCCCACTAATATCAGCAAATTTGGGGTAATTCTTTTCCTAAGCCAAGGTTTATGGTGTATCAGTATGGCTTGTTTGGTGCTCTTGTGTTCTAGTGTGCTATACAATGCAGGCCATTAAACACTGGCATTAAACACTGGCATAATCCTCTGATTAATTTTATTTTGGTGTCCATGTGGTCAAAAAATGGTGTGCATTTATATTGACCTAATTCTTTTGTATGCACACATTAGGAAGAATTTTTTTCAGTGACTTCCCCTCCCAACAGGAAGGAGAATAGGCAGTAATGCATTATTAGAAAGTGATGAAATTTTTAAAATCCAGTTGGAATTTTTGTGGAACATGAGGATGAGTACAGGTTCCACCAAGGTTCCACAAGACTTCCAAAAATGGTTCTCTGGTAGGTTTGATGGCAACACCCTTGAAAAAGGATGCGCCACCGGCGCCTGTGCTAGCAAGTTGCGCCTTTAGCTGACTCCTTTTCTTAATATATCCCTCTGCCCTGTGCATTTTGTTTAAAAAAAAAGAGAAATAACAGTCCATTTGATGTAAAATATCTTTCTGAATTTTGCTTGATCTTTATAGTTGAAAGTACAACATATTTTGTGTTGAAGATGTGTGAAACCACAGTTATTTTTAAGGTTTTATTTTTCTTTATGGTTGAATGATATGCAAGTCATATTCTTGGTGGTGATGGTTTCATAATAGGACATATTTACCTGAGATGTATCATGGGTTCAAGAAATCAGCAGTGCGGAGAAGTAAAAACTTGGTTGAAGAAATTAAGAAAACACTGTTCTTTTTAATCAACATGCTGAACCCTTGAGATGAGAAGTTTCAAATTACCAGGGAAAATAACTTCAAAACCATTGAGCCTTACAGTCCGCCAATCTTGTTTGCTATCATTCCTTTTGACAAGCTGAATCCAGTTGCCAGTGAAGAAGCCTAGGTTTACTTCAGCCTGCAAACAAAAGATGTAGATTTCCGGTACATATGTATTATGAGATGAGGGGTTGTTTCAGTTTGTGCTTGATGGGAGGTGGGTTTGTGTCTGAGGCTCATTGGGCCTGGATAGCCGCTGCCATTCCAGCCACTGGGTTAATGCCTGCTGCCTGTCTAGTGGAGGGTGTGTATGGTGAAGGTGCAGCAAACTATTGAGTTGTATGCTGGTATTCAACAGGGGTTCGCGCCAGCAACCCTATGCTCTGGGAACGCTAATGTACGCGCGTACATTAGCGTTCCCATAGCATAGGGTTGCTGGCGCGAACCCCAGGTGCGTGCCAAAGTGTGCCCGCCCCATGTGTGCGCCCACAGGCGTGTCAAAATGGTCAAAATAGGGGGAGGGTGGCACACACATGCTAGGCCAATTTTCACCATCTGCTGCCTGTAAAATGGGGTGGGAACACTGTGGCGCACCTGGGGTGGCGCCAACAACCCTATTCTCTGGTCACACTAATGTAAGCGCGTACACTTGTGTGACCAGAAGGAGGATACGTATTGCATCACCCCTGTTGGCTCCCAGAAAACCTAAGTATGTCAGCCATATTTAAATGAAACATCACACATTCAGGAATCTGAGTGGATGTTATATTTGTGGAGGCGGTATGGGGGTAAGTACTTTGGGCAAGGAACTTGGGGAAAAGCAGTGGAGAGATGGAATGACCACCTTACACCAGGTTGTGATCCCAGTGAGGGTGGTCTTGGTATCAATGGTAGGATTAATGTGGGTGCATCTGAGGGAAATGGGACACGGGTTCATTGTAATATGGGAAAGAGAGAGAGGATAGGGTTAACTGAATCCATCCTGGGTGTTACTTTGAACACTTCCTGGCATGAAGATGGAGTTTTCCTTGATATCCAACTGGATGCAGATGTCACCCGTAGTGTTGAAGATGGAGATGTACTTGGATGGGGGGAAATTGAACTTGATAAAAAAAGCAATCTTCTTTCTCAGGGAGGAGTTTGAGTTTTCCAAGTCAGCCATCTTCATGCCTGGCATTGGACCAAACTCTAGCCCCTGTTTGCCATTGCCAGACCCAGCGGAGTCCGTCTTGGGAGGGGAATAATGAAGGGATGGCTGTGCTTCTTGCACTCAACTCAAGCCCAAAAAAAGGCTCAAGGCTGCCATGATGGGACCTTGCATCTTTATTTCTAACATGGTGCATTTGTTGTGGAGCCTGATCAAACAGGTTTACAGGAAGACAAAGAAGACCAGAGGGGCTGAGGAAGATGGGAAGCATAAAGTCAAATATGTAGCTTCTGGATGCAGACATCATGTGCAAGGGATCTCCCCATCATAACATGATCTATGCACTTCTCCTTGGATATTACCATCAGACGCGGCTTGTTATTTCTTTTGTCTGAGGTGTTTCCGTTGAGTGTCAATCTCATCAAGCCCAGCCTTAAAAGCCTCCCCTCATATTTACATTCTGTTTTCAACTTTTGACTCCCCCTGCCCTTTTCTGTTTTTGGATCATTCTCAAATTTCAATTACGCTTTAGTTCCAGATGAGCTTTGAAACAGTTCAGTAAGACATGGAATTTAGTTCTGAAAGAGTCCCAAAGAAAACATTGAAAATATACACATCATACTTTGGGCAGACTTCAGCTTATATTGCCAAGCAGACACATGCATGAGTTGCTACCAACATTGGAAACCCTTCGAACAAAACCCTTGCAATGACATCTGCGATGGCACCTGACAGGCAGGTGTTGGAAATTCTCCCCTGGTGTGAGGATGAAACAGGATTGTGTAGGTAAATTGGGAAGACAGGGAATTGATCAGAAGTTTGAGGAAGAATGGTGGAGTTGGATGTTTCCTGGAACCAAGGGGGCTAGCCAAATGCAACTGAAAATTGGGGCTGATAAAGGCAGGAGGCAGGGCTGGGTGAGTAAGTGGGTTGGCGTTTGAAAGTAGAAGCATTGGGTTACCCCCAGGGGAAGTATGTACATACATAATAGGCCAAGTGTGATTGGATGTGGATAGGCTGACCACCAGCATGTGTTATTGTATTAGGGTATTGGGGGTGCAGCTTGTAGAACGAAAAAACTGAGATCTGTTGGTTTCCAACCATGGGCATTAGACTACAACCAAATGAGGGCTAAAGACCTGAGACCTTATGCGAACCTGTTGGTTTCCAACCACGGGTGTTAGACTACAACCAAGTGAGGGCTAACAACCTGAGAGCTTATGCGAACCTGAGATTGACGCAAAGGAGATATGACTAGATGAGTGAGAGTCAAGAGTGAAACAAATAATTGGATCTTTATTTCTAACCTGTTGGTTTCCAACCACGGGTGTTAGACTACAACCAAGTGAGGGCTAACAACCTGAGAGCTTATGCAAACCTGAAAAACCAACATGAAAGAAATGATAAGAGACAGAAATGAAACAGAAGATTTGAGAGAAACAGACCTGAGATTGACACAAAGGAGATATGACTAGATGAGTGAGAGTCAAGAGTGAAAAAAATAATTGGATGAAGAAAAGAGAGACACAATTGTGAGGAACACGTGTAACTAAATACATCCAATAATCTAGGTTTAGGTTTCATGACTATCACTAATCTATGTGAACTACCGTGCCGCAGCGGGTTGAAATGACTAACCCTGAACTGTAAGTTCAACACAGCTGAGGGTGGATTCCATATGGTTTGGGAGATGTGGGGTAATAGGAGGCATTTTGACATGGAAGAGAAACTTGCTGCTGTAAATAACAGCCAGAGTGAGCATTTTTGGAAGGGTGTTGATAAATGCACACCCACACCAGGGGTGTTTGGCGTGTTTTCAGGGCGTTGATAAACGCACGCCAACGCCAACCCGCATGCCAATTTCTTTTGGCGTGCGGGGCCTACACGCCATTTTTTTTGGCGTGTAGGGTCTACACGCCAAAAAAAAAGGGCATGTGGGAGCACACGCCAATTTTTGGTGTGTGGGTCTCACACACCCTTTTTTTTGGCGTGTAGGCCCTGCACGCCAAAAAAAATTGGTGTGCTGGTCCCACACGCCAATTGTTTGGAATGTGGGACTTGCTCACGTTATTGAACCGGTGGACCGGTTTAATGACGTGAGCACGTCCCCACACACCAATTGTTGGCGTGTGGGAACGCTCGTCGGCCAGCCGGGAGGGCTGAGTCCTCCCGGCCAACAAGGTTATACAACCTCGTTGGCCGGGAGGAACTCCTCCTGGCCAACAAGGTTGTATAACCTCGTCGGCTGGGAGAAAGTCCTCCCGGCTGACAAGGTTATGCAACCTTGTCATCCAGGAGGAAGTCCTCCTGGCCGGCCAATGAGTGTTCCCACACGCCAACAATTGGCGTGTGGGGACGTTCTCATGTCATCAAACCGGTCCACCGGTTTGATAACGTGAGCAAGTCCCACACACCAAACAATTGGTGTGTGGGACCTGCACACCAATTTTTTTTGGCGTGCGGGGCCTACACGCCAAAAAAAAGGGTGTGTGAGACCCGCACACCAAAAATTGGTGTGCACTCCCACATACCCTTTTTTTTTGGCGTGTAGACCCTACACGCCAAAAAAAAATGGCGTGTAGGCCCCGCACACCAAAAAAAATTGGCGTGTGGGTTGGCGTTGGTGTGCGTTTATCAACACCTGTTTTTTCATGCCCCCGCCAACCCAAATTGGCACTTGAGTTGCAGAGGGCACGAGAGTGGAACAGCTTGATAACCCAGCAATAGAGCCGGGTTATCAAGCCGTGAGTGGGGACACTCTCAATAAAATAACTGTTGAGCTCGCTAAGAGCTTGACAGTTGTTGAAAAGTTATCCAAACAAATGTGGATGCTCTCAATAGATTTTCTGTTGGTTTGGGTGTCACAAGTTTATTTGGAGGCTTGCTTCTGCTCACACTGGTTGTGCCTCTGGATTTGCCTGAGGGCACATTGAAGACTCTTGTGTTGTTTGAAGGAATTGACTGCTTCCATCCAAACGGTGGCGGCAGGTTGCAGTGAATAATCTGATAGATTGAATGATGTGCAACACATAACTATCAAGGCAATAAAAGCTTGTGAGAGAATGACAAATCAGTCTAGAGTTGGGAGTTACCTCAACAACTTTCAATCACTCTCAAGCGGCGGGGCTGATGTCAGAGGATTCCAATATCATAGATATAATGGGTCCAACAATCAAGGTCAACGGCCATCTTAATTCTTCTAGAAATAGGGAGTGGGACGGAAGAAATTTTCAGAGTTGCAGTGTAACCTTATATTGGTATCCAAAAAAGCAAGCAAGTGGAGAAAACAAACAAGAGATGTTGGTCAAGAATATGCTCTTTGCCCGATTCAAAGCAGCCAAGTCCTCCAAATGTTGGGCCTGAAGAAGAAAAACAGGTACAATGTAGTTATCGAGATTGGGGTCCAAAATGTGTTCTGCATAAGGGAGGAAGCAGAGTTGAACCTCCTCCTTGTGGCTTATCACTGTCAACAATCCAGTCGAAAATTGCAGAGTCAACAGGTTCAAAAAGAGTGTGTAGGTTTCGGTACAGTTCAACCTAGGAGAAAGCCCAAAAACGACGACTCCCAATGGCGTTGAATCCCCGCTAGTACTGACTAGAATAAATCTGTTCCTGTTCAATTCACATTACTTCTTTACATCTGGAGCACGCAGGACCATTGATATGCAGCCACCGGACAAGCTCAAGCGTGTACCGGGTTCGACAATGCATTGTTTGACAGTCTTTCCTCATATCCTCAAAGGTGGGTTTGTATCTTAACGGAATGTAGTAATGCACAAGGGAAAAGAAGATGATGATTCCTCTTCAATCTATCTTTTTGGCTGACTTGATGGATGGAAATGATATCTTCAAGAACCATCTCAAAGTAAAGAAGCGCTTTTAACTTTTTTTGCGGCATGGTTTTTGCATTGGTTCACTGCATTTTTTAATCAAGGTGCTAAATACGAGTATGCGCCGCCTAAGACGGGAAACATGGTCAAGTTGCGGAGGTTGATTGTCAGTATCACCTTAACTAGATTTTTGGAAAATCTTCTACTAACCATTGACGGGTTCTTCTTGACAATACCCCACATCACTATTTGGATAAATTTCTAATAGAGCCTTAGCGATTTCGTAATCTGGCACAGGAGAGAGCTGCTCAATCCGAGTGATGACCAAGTTGTTAATCTACACACTAGCTGACACACAGCGGGACGGGGTACAACAGGAAGGGCCATCGAGATCAGCATGCGTATGATTCGACTGCCTCCATTCAGGTGAAATCTCACTCACGTTCCGTTTCTCACGTTCTTGGAGTAAAATGTGTAGATCATTGATATCATCGCTGATCGCTACGCAAGGGATCTGTTATGTAGTGTGAGCACGATGTCGAGCCACTCCGATGTGGGTTAAACATCCAAATGGCTGCTCCCGGTCTCCAATCAAAATAGATCAACAAACCGACGGATCATGATGGGGCCCAGGAGCTCTGGGGACCGGAGTGAGTGATGCCAGAATACCTGCCAGTGCCTGGCGCATTTTCCTCGGTCGAATAAGCCGAAAAGGTATAAATAGCCTTTCCTGTCCGATGTCCACCTCTCCATCCCATTGCTAGCATCACCTTCAGTAAACACTAAGCCAACCTCATCAGCCTTGCGCCACTATCTCCTGTAGTCACAAAACACCAACGACCTCAACATGCAAGCCCGGAAGACGCTGTTTTCTCTCATCTTGGTTATTTCGACGCTTGCTGGCCTTGCGTCGGCCGCGCCATCTTCTTCAGCTCCCAGCCGCCGCGACAGCACCCGGGTAAGTGGCTACTCTTAATGCTTTCGGACTGGGATATCAGTTGGGTGATTGAGGGAAGGTGGGCAGTGTATTGATCGATTCTCGATTTGCAGAAACCCGATGCCGTGAATCAGCTCGCCTGCGGTGACGCCGCGCCTAATACTGGAGGATCTCAAAAACGAAGCGCAGAATCTGATATTCACGTGAGTTCGCCACTTCTGCAACAGAGAACGAGGCGCAACTACAAACTTTGTTGGTCATTCCAATTGATATTGACTTGAACATGCATGTAGAAACCCGATGCCGTGAATCAGCTCGCCTGCGGTGACGCCGCGCCTACTACTCCTGCACCTTAAAAGTGAAGCGCAGAGGATAATAGTTGAGCTGCCTGCCACATGCTTCCATTACTTCAACTCGCACTGACCAGAGAACTGCTTTGCAGAAACCCAATCCGGTGAATTAGCTTGCCGAAATTGATGTTAGAACTGGAAACATCTCCACTATTGCCCTGGACCCACGAAATTGTCACTAACAATGTCATAATTTTTATTTACCATTGTCATCTACCGCAAATTTTATCTTTCATGTATGTTTCCAATCATGTGTCGAACGCAGAAATACAAAACAACTTCCACCTACAACAGGCCATATGCCCACATTAGCCCCATCAAATGAGCCCAGGTGAGGCCGTTTGTTTACTTTACCAAACGCTTCCTGAGAGACAGAAAATGCGTGAAATGATGCAACTCGGTAGAGACTCTCTGGAAACCTGGGGATGGCTAGCAAGCTGGAAAATATATGCATCGGAGTTTGAATCCGCAATCTGCTTTGTTACTCTCTAACAGTCTGAAACGCACTTCATGTTCCACTACCGGAGAATTGCACGTCCAACCTTGCGGGCGGCCACCGTTGAATCCTCGAAGATGCCTGGTGATGCCTACATCTGTCTCGAGGCAGGAAGACATCACCAATTCACCACACTAATGCAGAGAGTGTTAAAGTGTAGTGCAATGCCACCAGTCTTTTACCACCCTGCGGGAGCAGGCAAGTAAGCTAGGGTCAACATGGCACCCAGATATACTATGTATCCAATCACGACATGTTTAGTTAAAATAAAAGCTGCGAAACAGACAAAGCGATTTCAAAGTTGGTCTAGCGACCCGAGGCGGCGAAGCCGCTCCAAGTAAGTAAATATAACTTGGGCGACTTCGAATATCACATTCTCGATGTCGGATGCTCTATCGAACGCGGTCTCGTCATTAACCTTTATCGACATGTGACGACCGACTTGGGTTGCCATTAGTGCCCAGGTCATACAGCAATTATGTTGCACTGCTGAGTCTCGATACAAGACCCACGTACCAGGTCTGTCTGGTAACTTCGGCAGTACCAAATTCCTCACTAGAGCAATGATATTTCTGGACCCCTCGACGCAGACGTAGCTGTCTCATTATTGCTCGTTCCACTTTCCCCAATCACCAGTTCAATAGTAGTTTATAATTCCTCGAGACAAGTCATTATAGTGTAGCCAAATTACTGGATATTATTTTAGATTCATTACGTCCAGACATTCGCGACTGCGATGAAGCTGGCCTAGGAGCGATAGTAGGAACAAAACCGGCAAGGACTGCTTTGAACATACACAACTTCAACATTCGGAATGAACTGTCGAAATTGGGCATTCACCAGTGTCTTGCTTCTGACGTTAGTTCAACTCGCATACTCATCAGTTGGGACCCCGCGGATAACCCGGGTTGGTAGATACCTCTATGATGCCAATGGAAATAGATTTTATATCAAAGGAGTCACCTTCCAGGCTGCAAAGCTCCCGACTACAGAGCGTGGTGGGCGCAACCGAGCAGTTGACTCCATGGGTAAATTGCCGTTTTCTCAGAAAGTTTTTGAATCAACAATTGAGAATCATATGTTCATTTAAATGGGGAACCTTGTTGACTTCTAAAACCAGATCCTTTGGCCGACATCAACGACTGTAATCAGGCCATCAAGAATTTCAAAAGGGTCAGTTACTTTCTGTTTCTCACTGTTCGGTATGATCAAAACCTGCTCAAGCTCTGTTTATCTGCATAGTTGAAGATCAACACCATAAGAGTCTATTCTTACGATCCCGAAGTAAATCATTCCGCTTGTATGAATGCTTTAGAAAAATCAGGAATATATGTTATAGCGGATATAAACCCCTCTTCTGCCAGTTTTATAAACAAAGCTTCATGGGATGTTGACATGCTTGCACAAAGTATCAACCGAATCGACTCTCTCCGATCCTTTCCTAACCTGTTGGCTTTTAACATTGGAAATGAGATAATCACAAATATTGTGCGTCGTAAAACAGTTCTTTCTGAATTCAAACCTGTATCTCATACCTCGGATGGCTTTCAAATCTATTACAGGAAAATTTAGAGGCAGGACCTTATATCAAGGCACGCGCTAGGGATGTAAAATTATACCTAAATTCTGTCAACTCGACAGCATTAGTGTCTTACGCCTCCACAGATGGAAAAAAGCTCCCAGCAGAGCTCGCTAGATTTTTTTCATGTCATTCTGGAGGTCCGTCAGCAGAAATTGACTTATTTGGTGAGAGTTATCCATATTCACTTAACCCTACGTTATGCATCTCCTCACTAAGTAATTAAACACTCTATCTTGAACATGGCAGGGGTGAATAACTATAGATGGTGTGGTGATAGCAATTTTGAATCAGCATATGAAGAGCTCACACTGGAGTTTCAAGGATTGTCAATTCCTGCATTCTTGTCGGAGTTTGGATGCCAGTACCCAGGAAAACCTAGAATTTGGGGTGAAGTTTCTGCCCTCTTTTCAACATTGATGTCCGACGTGTGGTCAGGTGGGATAGCGTATAACTATTACCCAACAGAACAGGGATATGGCAAGTAGATTGAATGTATTTTGAGCTTTTGACATAAGGAATTGCATTGGCGATGATTAATCGTTGATTAAATTTACAATTAACACCTTTATAGGTCTATTGGATGAATCCGGGGGGAAATGGTTGAGGAACAAAGATTTCGAGAGCCTGTCAGAGCGGTATCAGCAAGTTAAACCTCCCAATCTGCCCAAATTGACATCCTTAGCTGTACCAAGGCAACAATGTGCGTCTACGAATACCGGTAGCTTCGCGATCACAAGTGTACTCCCCCCTCAGCCAAACGCGGAAGCATGTAACTGTGTAGATCAAGCTGCATTTTCGTGTCAGGTTAGGAAGGATGCTTCTCCTATCGTAATCTCTGAACTTTTGGAGTCCATTTGCAAGGCCATGGGAAATTCCATCCCTTCTCCTGGCTGTACGGAAGGCTGCGGATCAATTTCATCATCGCCAGGCAAAGGAACTTACGGGATTTTATCAGCTTGTTCACCCACCACTAGACTTAATTATGCAATGACTCGTTACTTCATTAATTCTGGACTAGATAAAAAAGCCTGCGACTTTTCGGGGAACGCTACTTCCCAGAATCCAATCAAGCTGAAATCAATTGGAGATGTCGATAAAGAAGTTGGAAGATGTTTTGAAATTAATGCAAATAAGAATATTCCTCGGGGTAAAGCAGCTGCAGGATCGCAACACGCACCGGCCCAGATAAGCTCACATGCCTACAAAAGCTCCATTTCGGGAGCACGAGGCAAAGAAGGATCTAGGTCATCGGGAAATTCTTTTAAATTGAGTGAGTTAACCATTTTCCTCCTTGGGAAAGAGGTAATAATTTTAGTGGCTGACAAGGGATTTATTGACGCTCCTTGAAATAGATGTTACATCTGGGAGTTTTACAATTCATTTTTTGCCTCTATCCATCATGATATCTTATTTTAGCCTTTTTTATCTTTTTATGTAAAAACAAAATGTGTCCTGAAAACACTCTTCTCCACATCTACTCAGAAAGTTTCAAAAACAATAATCAATGAAATGGAACAATAATTAATTACCCTCCTAATGTATTATATTTGATGTTAGATTGTTACAGGCTGGTCCATGTTTATATATATTCAGAAACAAACTTATTTGTCCACTTTTTCACTTATTCAAATCCTTGAATTGATGAAGTATTTAATATAATAGCCACCTATTTGACTTTGGAATTAATGAATTTCTAATGAAAGTTTGTTCACAATATTCAATCTTCATGAATTGTATGACTGAAATTGATTCAGCATGGATCATAGTATAGTTTTGGCTGAAATGAGATCATACAATGAGGAATTTTCTGAGTCTACCATCACGTATAAATTTGGAAAGATTTGTAATAAATGAAAACTAATATATCAATATCACCTTATTTCATAACATTTATTCTCATAATAATTTAAGGAAGGTGAACCATTTGTATTCCCCAGAAGTTCCTCATAATTCATCATTGTTTCCATAAATTATTGCACCAGCTTGCAGCTGTAAAAAATAGTATGTTCTATATGTATTATGGGGTATCAAATGTGAAACATTTTCCATCATGTAATTGACAGGTTTTGAAGAAATGATAATAATAGGGGGTATGAAATATGACAAAATCCAAAATTATCTAATCATTAGGTTCAAAACAATTCATAATTAGAAAACCAGTTGGGTAAATAATGTATTTCTTTGGGATTTTTATGAACCAGTTTTCTAATTATGAATTTGTTTGGACCTAATGATTAGAAAACCATATCCATTGTCTTTTACACCCACCCCACTGAATCAAAACTCAGGATTCAAAACCACCAAATTTCAATCCCAGCAGGACCGCTATGAGAGCCCATAGGTGAATCAACAGGCTGTACAAATTACTGACAGTCCTTACACATATAACTTTGACAAATAATATCATCATTTATTTTAAGCTTAATTCCTTCCTGTTTGGAATTCACACCACAAAGAATGACAGTTGTGTTTTTTCCCCAGCTATCCAGAAACCTACCTCCAGAAAGTCTCCGGCACTGCTCCCCTAAAAATCCTACAATAAGTCTTTTTTTTGATTAGGAGTTGTAGCCATTTTTAGCTGATACCTTCCTGGGAGCTAACCCACCCCTCTGTGCAAGCCCCAAATTTTAAATGTCTTAAACTTACCCAACTATTATTTCAGCAATATGTGGGGGAAACCAAACTCCCCCTGTCTGCAGGCCCCTCCCAAAAATTATTATATCTTTATCTTAATAAAAAATGATATGAACTAGCCAAAAATATATTATTACATATTAAATTTATCCTTTCATCTTGTGTAGCTAGAAGACTCCCTGCCAGAAAAAAATGAGACAAAAATGTGATTGGAAAAATAAATAAAAAACTTCCACTGATTTCAACTTTGGGGCCTCAAGATTAGCACTATTAAAATCCTGTTGCAATTTGACAATAAAGCAGTACTTTTTTAGATTAGCTGGGCTATTGATAAACACATGCCCATGTACACCCATCAAAAAATGGATGTGCATCCTGCACACCCCTGGAGGGAAGGGCATGTGGGCTGCACACCCTTGCTATGGGTTCACCCAAAACAGAAAGGCTTTCAGGCTTGCAAAACTGAAAATTCAGGAAAAAAAATTGAGCCAAAGGTGTCAATACATCCTGTACAGCTCAAGTGTACAGGCTGTGGGATCACTTCTGGGAAAAACTTTGAGCTCCAGAGTCTTAAAAAGGCCAGCATGGGGGGGGATTCATTCAGCTGGTTGATTGTATCCCTGTCTGTGAAATTATACCAGGTTTCCAATGGTGCAACTCTTCAGGCACTAAATTTGAAAACAAAAGAACTAGCAAGTTTTTTCCTCTAATATTTCTGTATGAAAATTTCAATACAGGAGCTGTACAGGCTCAAATTCTGAATTTTGCACCGGCTGAAAATAAATAAAAATGTTCCTGCCCAGCCCCAAGCTTTTCTGTTTTGGTTGTATATGTGTGTGACCCACATGACCTTCCTGTGTGTATAGGTATGGGCATAACCCATACCTTGACACATAGGAGGGGTGATGTGAGAAGAAATGAATTCAGGTTTGCTTACATAACCCCTGTCTGGAACCTTTCCCCTCAACTAGAAGAAGTCCCCCAGTTGAAGAGGCTACACAACCTGTCTTTGAACAGAGGGGTCCCCCCTGGTTGAGATTCCTCTTCAAACAAGGGATTTCCTCCAGTTGAGTGGAGAGGGCCTGGCCAGGGGTTATGGGGCTAGGATGTGGGAGCTATATATACAGGAGGGGTGTGCAAGCCACACAATCCTCTTCTGGAAGGTGTGTGAGGTGCACACCCCTCCAGAGCACCAAAAAGAGGCTGCACAGCCTGCACACCCCTGCAGGGAAAGGTATGCAGGCTGCACATCTTTTTTATGGGTGTGCCCCTGGCCTATGTGTGCTGCCAGGAGTGGGAATTTATCAATGCTGGAATAACTGCTGCCCCCCCCCCCCATGATGGACTCAGTGGGAGGTGTTGTGATGGAAGCAAACAAGATAGATGCAGATTGCATATATCAGGAGGAAAAATTATATATATATCAATCTGTAGAGCTTTTGAGGCTATTATTGCAAACAGAAACCAGACTAAATTAGAAAAGTAAAGGTCAATAAAAATGTAGATGAAGATAATAAGACAATTTGAGATGAAGAAGAATTTACCAAGAGCAAATGGAATAAAGGAGATGTAGAGTGGAGGACTTGTGACAATGAAGACAAGGAATAAGACAATCTGAGGAAGAGAATTTGAATCACACAAAAAAAATATTGGAGAGATAAGTGTGGTTAATTCATCATCAAGCATAATGAGAGAGAAGGAGAACTAGAGGAAGATAGGAAAGAGAGAGAGAAAGACAAACAGTAAAACAGTGAGATGTCAGACTATACTAAAGATCAAGATGATATCTTGAGATTGGAGAATCAGCTTTGAATGAAACAGAATTGAACCGGAAGAGTGAGTGTCATTGCATTTGGTTGTTGTCAAAAAAGAAGTGAACTTAACAGATTGCTACCGGTGATTTTGACGTTAAAGATGGAGATCTTGTGTTGACAATACTGAGGAATGAAGGAGTTGAGAGAGTCAATGAGAATGGTCAAAGTTACTGAGGAATCAAGGAGTTGAGAGAGTCAATGAGAATGAGGGGTTGCAGAGTTGAAGGAAGAGTTGAGGAAGCAATCATGAACTTGACTCGGAAGGAGTTGAGTTGAAGTAGTGATAACTGTCCAGTGTGAATACTTCAATATTGGCACAGTTTGACTGAAATCTCAACACAATCTATGACATGATGGCTGTGCCACAGTCAACTGTCTATAGAATATATGTAAGCATATCTATGTCCTAACAGGTGGACCCTGGCACTTGAGCAGTTTCCCAGCAGTGGTCCAATAGCCTGTACTTCAATTGTGCCTGTGGCTGAGGATCCAAATTTTACTTCTTGGATTTTCACAAGTCATAAAATCTAAATATTTTAGACCAAAAATTCTATGAAATCAGCAAAATCAATCCAATTTCAGATGTGAACTGTCCTGTTGTATAAAAAGACTCAGATTTCAAAAAAACAGAAAATAAAAAAGGGACATTATTGTTATTATTGATGCTGTTGAAATAAGAATACTAATCCATCTTTGATTCATTCTACCATTCTACCGTTCATTCATTCATTCTCTTTCTTTCTTTATACCTTTTCTTCTTCAACGAACAAACAAACAAACAAACAAAAAATTAAAACACAGACAAACCACAAAAACCATGTACAGAAAAAATGGTCAAAGATGAATTTGAAAAAGTTTTACTTTGATGAAAGATGATCATAAACCAGAAAAGAAAACAACCAAAAAAAAAGAAGTAAAGTAAAAGCTGATCTAAACAGCGGAGAATGAAATGAGACAAAAAGAAGAGGCAGGGACTCGCATGAAAATGTCGAGTTGTGTTTTCGAGATAAGAACTATTTTGTGTGTGTGAACGAGAAGAAAAAGGATGATAGGTGGGAGAGAGAGAGGGATCATGAAAGATATGAATATAAGGAAGGGACAGGTGTAGGAAGTGAAACACAACCACTACCCAACGATCGATCGATTCACACAGTCTAAGAGTAAGATTAGATGAACACGGGGGGGCACTCTATTAGGAAACACACTACAAGACAAGAGAGGTCCATTACTTTTTCTTCTTCCCTCATTGTAATTACTTTTCTAGTTTGATTTAATTTCTTATTTTTAAAATTCGCCTTTAGCATCCTTGCGTTCATACTCATCCAAGACTTGAACGGCTTCCTGGACCTTAGCGTCCAGTGCTGGCCGGTTCTCAAGCAGATGGATAAGCTCAGCGTTCTCAATCTCGAGAATCATTCCCGTGATCTTACCGGCCTTCTCAGGCTGTTTTTCAGCGATTTGGGGGTAAAGAGCTTCACCAAGCATTTCTACAAGGAGAAAACAAAGTCAGTACGGATAGATTAGATTAGTGGCAGCACAATGGAGAATAAGGAGACACGCATACGTTTTTGTTCGGCTGGACTGGCCTTGGCCAAAGCGGCAGGACTCAGACCGACAGGTGCGATGTCTGAGACCCGATGACTGATAGCTCGACCGGAGAGAGCCGAGGGGGGATAGCCATCACGACCTTGAGGGGCGCCACGCATAGGGCCAGAGCCGTTAGATCCGGGAGCAGGTCCACGGCCGTTCATGGGTGGCATGGGCGCGCCGTTACCACCTCGGAAGTTGGGAGGGGTAGGGCCGCCGAGATGGGCTGGAGGGCCGGGTATACCTCTCATACCTCCCACTGGAGGTGCCGGTCCACCGACAGGGTAGCCCGGGTAGTCCTGTGGATGAGGGGGGTATGGTGCGCCGCCGGGCATGCCCATCGGCGGCATTTGTCCTGGAGGTGCGTATCGAGGTCGGGGTGGCATTCCCGCAGGCATTCCGTTTGGTGGGTACATCATCCCTCGGCCACCATGTGGTGGGTAAGCAGCCGCACCACCAAAGTACATCGGGTTGGGTGGAGCACCGTAAGGAGCACCGGGGATACCAGCAGCGGCCTAGAATCGGCCCAAAACAAGTTTAGTGAGGGTGGTAATAAATGAGAAGTTCATGAGAGTCAAGACTCACAATTTGCTGACTGCGCATCTGTGAGCGCTGCGACATTTGGGCTTCCAATTGTTGCTTCCTGACTTCTTTTCGTTGGGCTAGCGATACATACAAGGGCTTTGAGCCCAACATCTTGCCATTCATTTCGGCCACCGCTTTGGTGGCTTCATCGGGCGAAGAGAAACAAACAAAGCCAAAACCTTTCGAGGTACCTTTGTCGTCTTTCATAACCTTGCAGGATGTGATCGTGCCGAAGGGCGTAAACTCATTTTGTAGCTTCTCGTCGTCGTATTCATCATCAAGATTTTTGACGTAAAGATTCACGCCTTGATACTTCAGAGTCGTCTCGTACTTCTGCTGTTCGTGGGCCTTCTTGAGCTCGGCGTCTCGTTCTGTCCGCTTCTGGGCCCTTGCAACGTACAGGACGTTGCCCTTGTAATCCTTGTCGTGCAATGCTTCGACGGCCTTGCTCGCAGATTCGTGGTTTTCATAGTTGACGAAACCAAAACCGCGATGCTTGCCGTGCTCGTCCGACTGGACAGCAGCGGAAGTGATCGGACCAAATTTGCCAAAGACTTCGTTGAGCTCTTCGGTCGTGGTCTCGGTGGGCAAGTTTTTGATGTAGAGGTTGGTAAATTGCGATCGGACCTCGTCGATCTTCGCCTGTCTGTCCCTCCGAGGAACGTGGATACCAACGAAGACCACCTTGTCGTTCAACTGCATCCCGTTGACGCCCTTGATCGCTGCCTCGGCAGATTCGCCAGTCACATAGTGAACGAAGCCATAACCCTTCGATGCACCATGTTCATCGGTGGCCACCTTGCAGGAGAGAATGTCACCAAACGCTGCAAAGGTGTCATGCAGGGCTTTGTTGTCGATCGTCTCGTCAAGGTTCTTGATAAAGATGTTACCTTGGCCAGTCTTACGCAAGGAAGGGTCGCGTTGCGACCACATGATTCGACAAGCCTTGTTTTTGATGAGCGAGTAGTTGAGTTGCTCAAGCGCACGCTCGGCTATGGAAGGGGTATGAGGGTCAGTATATTTGGTGTAAAAAAGGCAGATTACAGGGTGATCAACGTACCATCGGCTGCGTTAAGGTAGTTGACGTAGGCATAGCCCAACGAACGACGAGTAACTGCGTCACGGCAGACCCGGATGCTGGCAACAGGTCCGATCATGCTGAAGATTTCGTAAAGCATCGCCTCGGTGACCGTTGGGTCCAGTTCCCCAGCATAGAGCGAGGTATTGGGTTGGCTGGCGGGGCTGGCGTTCGGGGTAGTTGTAGCAATTGACGAGGGGACAGAGGTGTTTGGGACGGGAGCTGCAGGGGTTGTAACGGCGGCAACGGCAGCCGGGTTGACGGCGGGTGCTACGGCTGGAGTGGGTTCGACTGCTGCGTTGGTGGCAGCCGGTACCTCAGTGTCCTGAACACTTGTGGCATTAGCATCTTTTACGGAGGCGGGCATTTCACTTGGAGCGACAGCGGCAGCGACGGCAGAAGACATGCTGGTTTGACTGTGTTTTTTTTGGAGTGTTTTTATATATAACTCTACCGGATGAGGTTCCTATTATCTAACGAGACAAGAAGATAAAAATGAAAAGTGTGTCAGGATGAATCTGAAAGAGATGGGAGCCTGGAGAATGGACAAGGGCGCGTGGGATGAAGGGGCGAGAGTACGATTGGGGGTAGGGTTGAGCTAGGTCTCGGCGATCTCCTGACCCGGGTTAGCGGTACAGCGATAGGATGATGATGACAGATGGGAGAGGCCAAAGATGGGGAAGGGCAGGAGTTGGTTAACTTACAAGGACTGGGTGGACAGGTAGCCAGGAGAGTTGCGGATAGGTGGAAATGGATGGGATGGATCGAGAAACAATGGTCAGCAGAGTTGTTTATGGAAGGATGAGAAAGTGCCGATGGCCGGAAGGGACAGGAGAAGGGAGCCTATGGGAGAGAAGAGACTGACGATTTTCCGATCGAAATGCTTGCTTCTTGGGGTAAAAAGCAGAAGGACAACGGACGAGAATAGGATGGTTCGGCTGTTGATAGCGTTGTTGATGTGTGGGTGTTTTTTTTTTTTGCTGTTTTTTTTATTTTCTACGGTCTTCTTCAAGAAAGCGGTTAATCGAGAGAAGACGGAGAGACAAGACCAATGATTTCGATTTTAGGGGGAAAAGGAAAGTCAAACTTGTTCTGGACTAGGGGGGAGGGGGCGAGGGATGGGGATGGGTAAGAAGTGAGGGTAGGGTTGTTGTAAAAAGATGTTGTTAAGTTTAGTTTTTGTAAATAGTTTTTGGTTGTTGTTTGTTTTTTTTATGTGGTTGTTTTAATTTTTTTTTGCTAGATTTTTTGAAATTTTAATAATTTTTTTGGGTTTTTTTTTCTTCGAACCGAGTTCAAAACTGAATTTTGAAGTCAAGGTGGAAAAAAAAGGCAGCTGGTTGGATTGGGAGAGCACCAGAAGTAATGGATGAGGGGAGGAAGTGGAGGCAAGCCGAGCAAGTCAGGAAGCGACGGAAAAGGTGAGGCTCGAAGGGGGCTAGCGAAAAAAACCGAGTTGAACCCCCCCCCATTGGCTACAATACCCTAACCTCAGTTCCTCACATCCGGGGAGCTAGGGGAGCCCTTCCAACATGCACATGGTCGTACTCAACCGGCAGCTGTGAGTGTTAATATTAAAATTAGAATTATTAATTATCACAGCTGAGCCAGGTAATCACTGGCCTGAAGTGCACAGATGAGACAATACCCCCTGAAGTGCACACCAAGCTCAGTCGACGGACATGGAAAAAATATATAATCTGTATACAGTCGAGTGAAGGTCAACTCATTCGACGGGATCAAAAATCACTTAACAAGGCTCGCGGCTCAGTCGAGAAGCTGAGAATGGTAAAAATAACTGATGGTTCTCCAACCTCCAGACTTGGCTACACACATCCAATAGATCCACTTTGTTAAAATCGGCGTGGCAAGAGTATCTGTTTGATAGGTATCCAATCCCTAATTGTAGTAAAAAGTGTTTCGCAAGATTCGATTTTCAGGTGGAGGCCTGATACAAGTTGCACAGCTGTACATTTGCGTGGAACAGTGGTCTCAGTGAACAACACGTGTTCCAGATACTCACTACCCTCCCAACGCTTTGGACCTACAGTGGTCGGTTTCCAGAAGATTTTGGCCAACTTGTTTTCATTACTGAAGGGGAATTTCTAAACCTGAGGTGACAAGGCTTCCTGGAGCGATTCAAAATAGGTTTTGAAGGATGAATATGTAAACCAAATCTGAAAACCCTACCTGCAATAAAGAATGAAAAGACAGAAAAAAGAATCTCATCAAAAGATGATTTTATACTGGTGGTTGAACCAGTCCAACGCTGCAGTGTGGCCCTGAAATCCCAACTATGCCCTGCAAGTTGGTCCTGCACACCAACTTTGGGATGTCAATTCCAGTGTGGAGAATTTGAATTTATAATCTTTCTTTATCTGCTCGAACTGCCACAAGTTGACATGCAAGATACTCTAATTCAGCTCGATTTTTAATCGGAGGTTACAGTGACTGTACATTCAAGCTTGTGTCAAGTAAGCCCAGAGCTAGACCAAAGTCCTTACATGTCAGCTGGAGGCAGTTGAAGCATATTTTCTTGACAATGAATCCCCAGAAATTTGAGGAAACCTCATCACTTGATCAATTCCATAGGGTTGCCTTCAGGATTGAAAGAAAGTTGTATAAATATTTCTGATAACCCAATTTAAATGTTGAGATATGCCATCTATTTTGGATAAACCAGTGGGTTAGAACTCGGGCAGTCAATAAAATCATGGCAGGGGGGGTTGAAGGTGATTTTAATGTATCACAAGTCAGGTTCTTGCACATCAGGAGGCTCATCAGATGAAAGATTCTTTATCACATACTCTTCCAAGCTCCCAAGCCTTGGAAAATAACACCACCAGCTGGTTGAGACTTCCTGCATCTTGACAGGTAGCATTTGAGGGAATTTTTCTTGAAGTGTTTGTTCCTGGTACCTCTAATTGTTTTTATTTAAAAAAAATTCAAACATTTGGGTTTGTCTTCTCATAAAAATTTCATGTTATTTTTTACTCTAGGTACTGGTCTAACAGGTGAATACTGTTCTTCCATCCTTCAAATGTCTGAGATTCTTCAAAAGTGTGGTGAGCTACTCCATTGATCATTATTGCTAAATCACCAAATCACTACAAGAATCTCTGCTTCAACTGGGATCAGTTGAAATGCAAACAAAATAGTATTAGATAATCTGGGCTTACTTGAATCAATCTTGTGTGCACATTTATTGTGCATTGTGTACAGTAACTGTACATTACGTAAAGTAACTGTGATGTACAGTGGAGGTCTTCCCGTCAATCTGGAAACCCTTCCAGATCCAGATCTACAATTCCAGATTGCAGAATTGTAGATTTCTCCAGCCTCCATCTCCCGTTGCTCACCTCCCAAATTTATATATGTACATACCTTTATCTTCCTCCGCTTCCCCTTAAATCACAGCTAATGGACAACTCAAATTGACTCAATCAACTCAACCCATACAATTGAAAAGTAATAAATCTTTTTGGTGTATGCAAACAAATCTCACAGAGGAGAGCAGTTAAGATTGAGTTGATTGTGAGATGTGGTTTATGTACTGGACTCAAGTGTCTAGGTGTATGTACCCCTCTTCTTAAGCTCTTACTTACCATATGTTGAAGCACACCTTCCTTGTTGGTCAGCATGAGCTTTTTTTTGATACAGGAGACTGGGCTCCGAATTATGTTTGGTGTTGATTTCTTTTTAAACATAAATGCGGTGGGTTTGATTTGTTTGGTTGAGATGGAAATGGAGTTGTTATTTCAGTTTTGATTGTTCCGGCCATGTTGCTGGTTGCGTCCTGAGAGTTGGTTTCCAGAAGTATATCTTTGGAAACCCTCCCGTAATTCTGGAAAGAGGCTCCCCCGGGGATCCCCCCCCAAAATCTGAAACATTTTGGGCCAGATCTGGATCTGGAAGGGGTTTCCAGATTGATGGGAAGACCTCCAGTAACTGTGAATCACAACCAACAGCCAGTCAGAAAAAAACTGGATTAGATTATCCTACATTTAAACTAGTGGAGGTTGAAGCAAATGTTATTACAGTGAGCTCTGAGGGTTTAACAATCTAAATTTATGGGAATTGGACATAGTGTGGAAGGGTTCCATCTATACCTGCTTAATTACTTCCAAAGCCCCAATATTTTAGAGCATTTGCATCCATTTTTAACTTGGCATGTATCAGGGCGCTTATACCAACCCTGAAACCATATTGGATTATATTTATGAGGTTTCAATTGAACCAGAGCTCCATTTGGAGCTAGTTAAATTTAGCTCTTGGTAATCCTCAGACTAAAACCCATTGGCTTATTCATCTGGCTACCATGCATGAATTTAGGCTCTCAAAGGAATCACATACTGTACAAAAAATATGTATCCAACCCATATATACATAACACATAGAAGTTAACTTTTTTATCATTTCTTGTAATACCCATCAATGTGGTTGGCATCTTGGAATAATTTGTTTCAATTATAATTGAAGAAATTTAGTCCCATGCTAACTCAGAAACAATGATTAATAATTGTTTTCCCTTGAAGGCATTACTTGCTTTGAATCTTGGATTAACTTGACTCATTTCAATTGTAATACAGGAAACTTGGTTCATACTGTTTTTAGAAAAAAATCATTCTTATAATGATTAAAATACCATTTTCCTTCAAGGTATAACTTGCCTTTGGAATATCAAGATAGATTATTTCATGAACATTGCAGATGATTTTATTACCTGATATCCAATTTCAGCCACCAAGATATTACATATAACATGTAACACTTGAAACTGCAAGCTGAAATATTTAATAATATTTAAATTATAGTATTATTTATTTTATTTGTTTTTATTACTTGACTTTCTGATTATAATAGGAATTATACTTGACTGTTTGAACAATTGGTATAATAGTATAACAATTAAGAACAAGCTTATTAATATCTGACTGATACATAAGGCTCTGTGTTCAAGCCACACTCATGACAACATGTAGAAAATAGTAATAAAAAATACCTTAAATCATGTCTATTTTTATCAAAAATCAAAGGAAATTTAATTAAAGAAAATCCTTGGCAAATCAATTTTCAAACACGCAATAAATGGATAAAGAACCATTTATTGGTATAGTTTTTTCCATGAAAATCCTGGGAAATCCCAGCCTAACCCATAGTAATATATTCTATAAGATTACATATTTATTTAATCACATAAATTATGTAGTATGTATTATACACATAAGTACATGTGATTTTAGATCAATGATCACTCAGGGAAAGCGCTTTTTAAAGCTCTGGTCCCTAGATAATTTATTCACAAGTATTCCTTAGTGAAATAATTATTTATTGCTGAAATAATTATTTCCCACTAAGTATATTTATTGTGAAATAATTATGGGGTCATTCCAAGTAGAAATGTCACCATCTTTCACATCTGACCAAGAACAGGGTGATCACTTCCCCCTGGCGATCTTACTCTGATCACTGCTTCCAAAAAGCATGTGAAAGAATAATTATTTTATTATTTAAGAGGAGGTTTTTCTTCACTAAATTGAAGATAACCTCCCCCATAAATTTTAACATATGCTTAGATAACTTATTATATGCTACCAAGGCGCTCACCTTCTCCTGTAAGTAAGGATGACTGGCCTTTTATCCCTTATATACTATCTTTAGTTAAAATTCCTCAAGAAATCCCCCCAATAAATTAATACTCCTTAATGTAATTGGAAGAACCATGTCCTAGTCTGGTTAGCCCTTCTGAGGAATTATTTCCCTTAACAGAAGTCTGGAAGCAGGGTTATAACCTGTTTATTTTTTGTTACTTAGTGTTTTTGTAACACTAAAGTAAATATTGATACTGCTATATTTTTTTATTACACTTTTTGAGTGTAAGAACTTCTTATTCCTTAATGTACATGCCACAATAAGTGGAATAGAGTCCAGTTAGTTGACATCCAACATGAGAAATCTCCTATGTAAAATTTTCAATCAACTTCACCACCATCAACTTGTCATTCTAATTGAATTATTTCCCTATTCAACCACCATCCCAACTGTGCTAGATCCTGCAAACCATTTCAGGAATTTTCTATAATCCAAAAATAAATCTTGCAAAACTGACTTCAATAATAAATCAGAATGTTTGAACAAAAGCTTTTTTGCCTGAACATCTTTCAGAAATATTGCACAAAACAAACCTTGGCCAAAAGAAAAAAATTCTCATGGCCCCACAAACTCAAAAAAGAAAGTAGTTGATACACAAAAGCAATTATAATCAAGAAATCTCTGAAAATAACTAATCAAAGTTTGAGAATGTGAAAAATGATACATAAATTAATTTCATATGTTCCTTGGATAATAAATTGAGGCTGCATTTTGTGCCAATGGGGAAGGTAATATATATATATATATGTTTCATTTTTCATTGCAACTTTAGATGATGGATTTGGGATTTATTATCCAGTCACATATTCCCATAATAATTATTACAGAACTGTTCTCTTGAACAATAATCCAATTTCAGATTGAACCACATGGTTGAGAACTTTGGGGCCCTGGGTGATTGCACTTGGGGAAGGCAAACTTGGGCACTCCCTAAACAGTTGCCTCTTTCATCCCTAAGTTAAATTTTCTCTTTCAGAAAGACTTCTTTCCCTGCCCCTTGAGAAAATTGTGATCTGGGGTAAACTTTAAGTAGCCCAATTTTTCAAACCAATGGAAACTGGATAAGGTTTTTCAAAGAGAAAAATTATTGGTTTTCAAACTTATGATAGTAATAGGGAAGTCAAATTTTAGGTAAACTGTTTTGGCTAGGAATGATCTCAATCCTGCAGGTAAAAGTGTGCTAGCTTAAACCCGCTCCAACTGTTTGTTTTATTTATCTTGCATAGTGGTTCTTACCTGTGGCAAAAAAGAGTTTCAGCCAATTGTACAGGAGTTGGATGCTGGAACGGTAGAATGGGTGTAGCTTAATTCCACAAGAAAAGGGATGAGAATTTGAAAGAATATTGTTACAGCTGATTTTGAACAATATTCAAGAGATCAACTCACTTTGGCCTTGATTTATTGAAATCAGGAAAGCTCACCACAGTGCAGAAAAATATTTTTAACCTCCTCTTTGAATCTGATCCAGGTGCTAGATGTTGTTCATTTTATCAAGTCCGGATGTCAAGGGCAAAAAGTCACACATTCTGTTTTCATGTTTTTGCCAATTCATCAGAAACCTCTGCCAGCCATTTGTATCACACTTTTCTCCAACTAAAAAAATTTCAGCCCAATTTGTTTTCAAAAAAAAAGAAAAGCTGGCTTCAAACCTGGAAAGTGTAAGAAATATTTAAAAAGTGGTATGGCAAACATTTTTGCCATGAAAATTTGTTAAAATATTTGCAAGTGGATCAACATTTTTTTTTCTACCCACAAACTCGTTCTCCCACTGATTTTTTTATTGAAGGGGATTCAACAACTTTCAGTGAATCCGTGGTGTAGAATTCAACAGATTTTGTTTTTGTTTTTGTAGTTCTACTTTCACGTTAGCGTCATGATAAGAATCATCAGACTGGGAACTGTGAGTTCCTGCAATTTCTAACACAAATTACCAAATTGGTTAGCCGGGGGAAGAGGTGCGGGGCTGGATGCCGTGCTAAGCGGTGGCAGCTTTGAAAGAAGGGTTGACAAAGACAACACTCTCATTGGTCATAGTGATGAGGGCGAGGCCGTGTCCTTCCATCAGGTTATTTGTATGCAAAAAATAATAAGGAAAACTAAAGGAGGGGAGACTTGGATCCAACCAGTTTTGCTTATCCGTTAGAGCATCCACAATTGTCTTGGTAAGTTGGCTCAATAAGCCAACTTTATTGAGACGTTGCACACTCATGCGCTCGATAGCGCACAATAACTGTTGATTCAATAGAATTCTCAATAGAGGTCCATAAATTTATGGACCTATATTGAGCTCAATAAGGTAAGTTGTGATTATCTTTCACAAGTCACCTTTTGGTGAACCCTCCCCCCAACCAACATCCCCAACTTCAACCTCTCCCAAAATCCCTCCCCCAGAGGGCACGAGTGTGGAACAGGCTCGATATCCCAGCAATCGAGCCAGGTTATTGAGCCACGAGTGGGGACGGGCTCGATAAATCAACTATTGAGCTCGCTAAGGGCTCCACAGTTGTCAAAATTTTATCGGAACAACTGTGGATGCTCTTACAGATCTCAGAGCATCCACCCTTGTTTTGCGAAAATTTCCGCAACTGCGGAGACTTTAGCAAGGCGCACGGGCCTCCGTAGCTGCCCAACCAAGAAATTCCACCCTTGCAGCTTGGTATCGTGCCTCTTCTACTGCTGAACCAAGCCGTTCCACCCTCGTGGACTCGTCAGTAGCTGATCAATAATCATCAGCCCACGAAAAAAAAAAATGAAAAAATGAAACAAAAAAGTAAAAATATCTTTGGGGGGTTGGATTGTTTTCTTTCTTTCTTGGTGGCTGTCATCGTTGTTGGCGGCTGAATGTTGGACTTGTCCGGTGTTTTTTTTTTTTTTTTTTTTTTTTTTTTTTTTTTCAGCGCAGTCGGACTTGCTGAAGCTCGGCAAAAACTTACCCTACAGAGCTCGGTAGGGGTCCCTAACTTTAGAGACTTGGACAGAGAAAATTGCCGAGTCTCTAGTTAAGGAGCGGTGCGCGGGGGCTTTGTCTCTGTAAAGTTGGCTTACCAAGCCACTTTACAGAGACGAGGGTGGATGCCCTCAGAGCATCTCCAATCGTTTCACTAACTTTTCGACAACTGTTGAGCTCTTAGCGAGCTCTACAGCTAATTTATCAAGAGTGTCCCCACTCGTGGCTCGATAACCCGGCTCGATTGCTAGGTTATCAAGCCGTTCCACACTTGTGCTCCTCTGCAACTTGAGTTCGATAACTCGAGTTGCAGGGGAGCACTACACGGGGTGGGTTTTTTATGGGTGGGGGTCTCTCGGGGGTGTTGAATGGGGGGTTGGTAACTTGTGAAAGTTATTCACGAGTTAGCTTATCGAGCTTGATAGAGGTCCATAAAGTTATGGACCTCTATCGAGAAAGTTATCGATTCGACAGCTATGGAGCGCTATCGAGCGCACGACTGGGGCTCGTCTCGATAAAGTTGGCTTATCGAGCCGACTTATCGAGACGATTGGAGATGCTCTCACTCGAGTACTATCGGTTGTGACATATATGTCACACGCTTCAGACTCGCCGCAGCGCAGCACAGACTCCACGACCGGGTACAAGTACGGGGAAGTGGAGGTGATGGTTCTGGTTGTGCATTGATTCTACACCTTCCGGATCTTCACCACTCTATACTATCTACCATCAACGTCTCAAGTGCAGCCCAGAAAGCTCGATCTCGTCAGAACACCAGAAGCCCAAGGTGATCCAGTTTCGAAAGCAGTAGGTGAAATCGGAAGCTGATAGAGACACGTCCCCTCTCTTTCAATCAGCCAAGGAAAATAAGGATTCTTGAACTCGTGGCATAACATACCGGCAAGGATAACCAGCACTTGAACGATCAAGCAAGTATATCACCTCGGCCTCAGGAAAGGAATCAGCTCTATAACGCTCACAAGGTGAGCACTCTTTGAATTTTGGCAAGAGTACATGGGCCCACAATCTCATGGTCTGTTCACCGGGAAATGAACAGAACGAGTTTCGCAAACTCGTGATCCACCATTGGTACCTAGGAGCCCGGCAAAAACAAGGTGTCGTACTTCTCTTTCTCCTCACCCACAACATCTCGATGGAGGTGAATAGGTCCTGTGCTCTCTGGGCTCAGAAATCTATGCCAAACAGTCGCTCATATAGATCTGCTTTCCAGGATATTGCAATGGACTCCGATTGTGAAAGTATATTCAGCCCGCCAGGGTCTGTGACTAGGACTGATTCCCCCGAACGTACTACCGAACGCACCCGGTTTTCCGAATTAAGTCCAGGCATTGACAAAGACATTGCGGACAGGATATTCTCAACGTTTGTCGACCTTTGTGGATGTATGTGAATTGGTTTATGCGTTTTGCAGTTGTCCCTTCGTTCATTGGCTGAAGTTTCAAATGTTATGACTCGAAAGTGAAAAAAATCCAAGAAGTTAATGAGCAGCTGGAAGAGATTATCGAACGTCATGCCGCAGATGTAGCATTGGTCCACGCGGCATGGGGTGGCCTTACTACAGAAAGCCCACGCGTCGCAAACCTTATTCAAAAAACTCACCCGGATACCTATGAGGAACTCATTAGACTTGCTTACTATCTGCGGTACCCAGAGGAGCCTTCTGAGATCCCTCTGGATGAAATGTATGACGCACTTAAAGAACAAATTCCTCTGGCCAGCAAACTCAAGGATCGTCCAAACGAGCGCCTGGACTATGAGTGGTCTGCTGAATACGCCCAGCGAGGTTTCCAATCGCAGTATTTGAAGTCTGATATCATCCTGGAACCGATCCTAGAAACCCTGCGAAAAAATGCACATAAATGGTCCCCGGATAACTACAAGGCCCCTTATACGGCTATCATCGGCCCTACCATGTGCGGTAAAACACGCCTTATCATGGAGTTAGCAAAGAAAGTACCTGTTGTATATATTTGTCTCCGATCGAAGAACTCCACCGGGCTCCCATCCCGATCGAAACTTGCCGACTACCTGCTCCCTGAATGCCATCCCGAGGACCTGCAGCTACATTATACAATCCTTCTAGTTGCCATTCTTCAGGCAGTGGTTGACTATTTTTCGAGTGAAGAGGTCGCCCACCTGGACCAAGAAGGTCAAGTGGCTGCCTGGTATGAGCACAGTTTTCCAGTAGATGGAAAAAACGACACTGGAAAATTTGCTGCCGAGGTCAAGGCAAAAATATGCTCGCTGAAAAAAGTCAAAGAAACGAAAAGATTCCCAACTCTCAAGGCGGGTGTAAGCCACTACTCAAAATCGCGAAAACCTCTAGACGACCGCCTCAAGATAATACTGGCAATTGACGAGGCCAGGAACATGCTTGTACTGACAGGCGAATCTGAAGTGTCACCGTTCCGTCATCTCTGTCGGGTTTTATCACAAGTACCCTCGCGGCTTGGATTCTTTGCTCTCTTCACCGACACCACCTCGCGTGTGGCCAATTTCTGTCCGTCGGTACAGTACGACCCTAGCGCAAGGCTACACGAACTAGGTAAGGATCTATTCGCGCCGATATATCAGCTTCAAACGCTTGACTTGTTCGCCTCTAAGCCCAAAACTTGGGAGCAATTCCTATCACCCGCTCGCCTCCTGAGTTACGGTACTCCTTTCTACGGTCTATATTTTTGGGAAGCGGAAATAGAAATAGGAACTGGACCTGCTATCAGTCAAATCATGATGATTGCGCAGATGAAACTTCTTTTCACCAAGCCACTTTCTCCTATGTCCCGAGCACAAGTCTTTGCGTTACTCGGCCCGTTAATACAGCCACAATTGTACACAGCTTGGGATCTCAACGCCGAGCTGCTTTCCAGTCATGCAGCGCACTGCATGTACATCAGCCCCGCTCGAGATAAGGTAATTTGTCAATACCCATCACAACTTGTCTACGCGGCCGCGGCTCACCATTTTCTAGCATCAGATGATGCAAAATGGGTCGAGTGTATCAATGGCTTGACGCATGCAGTGCTGCAAGGACTAGTTACTATTGGAGACGCCGGGGAACTGGCTACGAATATGATATTAATACGCGCAATGAATCAAACGTTGAAGTTGTTAGATAACAAGGAACCTGATTTGTCTACCAAAGAAGAGAAGCCGTCAGATAGGAAGGATTCGATCTTGTCTAAAAAACGGAAAAGGCTGCCAGATAAAAAGGACTCGAGTACCCAATCCAATTTGACCTCTTTCCTTGCCGGGAGGGATTTGATTCCGTATGGACGTCCGGTTCGATTGAAAGATTTCCTCGAAGTGCTAACCGGGAAGGAAGCCAATGAAATAGACCTTGGCTCAACACCAGGCGAGCTTGAGATTAAAAACAAGCTGTTCAATGAAGGGATCATATTTTTCAACCATCTTATTCTGATCAGATACACGCCCAATGCCGACAATTTCCTCGAGTATTTGCACAGAGGGGTTGCTGTCCAGTGCAGGCCAGGACAGCCAGGCTTCGATCAACTATTTCCAATCTATCTCACACCAAAGTCACAAACCTCTACTTCTGCTACTCTCAACACAAAAGATGTCTCTTTTTGCGGTATTCAAGTCAAAAACCATCAAGGTAGCGTCAAGTGGACTGAAAGTAAACAGTGGACAACCAAAAAAGCTAACATCAAGGGTATCAAGAACCCTTACCTGGTCATCCTGTTCAACTTGCGCGGCAATATCCCAAAGACAAAAAGGGAGCTAAGGCAAGACGATCCGGAACGAGTGTTGTTGCAAATTCATGGTCTGGGAAACATTGGTTGCCTCACCCCCGAGATAGCTAATGCCTTGGACAAATTGAAAAATGCAAAACCGGACCTAATGCAAATTGGTGAGCCAGATTGTAAAACGGAAGAGTGGATCAGATCAATCAATCCACAAGCCTATCCGGAGAAAACAGAGTAGGAGATCCACCTGACTGCTTGTCAAGCCAGACCTGTGGTTTTCGCGAGCTTGTATAGCCTCTCGGTCAAACGTACGAATTGTGGAAGAGCTTGTATCCAATGTTAACTTGATCATGTCATGTTCAGATTTTTATTTTCTCTTACATTTACATCAAATGCATGGGCAGAGTTGTTGATCAGATGAATACTCGAACAAGCGTGGAAGATGTGTTGGAATGATTATATTCATTTCAGCCCTTGAGAGAAAGAGAGCAAAAAGAAAAGAAAGTGAAAGTGAGAGAGAGAAAAGTGGAGTGAAATAGAGCCATGTATTCAGCCTGGCAAGTCAACCGCGCAGCGCAGGTCTGTTGTTTAGAAGACCAGGACAAAGGAGCGCCCCAGACGGTGGATATGTATCCCTGAACCGACCTGAAGGCTTCACCACCCCAGTTGGCATCGACAAAAGTTGAAATGCCATCTGACATGGGCTTTGAGGTGACAATCGGAAGTGCTAAGGAGGCACTATATAAAATGTAAGATATTAAATGGTTAAGAGCCGCCCAGTGAGATGCATCCAGCGCCATGGAAAAGCGCGCCAGAAAATTCACCGCAAAAGTGATGTCAGGTCTAGAACCTGCCGCCAGGTATAATAAACATCCGATTCTGGATAGATATTCAATGTCCATAGAGCCATCCAAAGGATTTGATTGAAGGTCTGTTGATGATATCAGCATCCGGGTGCAGATGGATGATGGTTGAAAACTGAGAATCTTATAAATCAACATAGGCTGATCAATATTGAAGCCTCCATTGACTTCACGCACTCAAAGTCCAAAAATGCTGGAAAGCAAATTGTCCCATTTTAAATTGAGTACGGACACAAGTTTTGATTTGAGAGAGTCAAGCAGCAAACAAGAACTGGCCGTGAAAAGCCCATCATCAACATGGACCCATAGGAAAGCTTTGTTGTCCCCGTGAGAATACACATAAGTTGATTGGTCCTCCAGATTTGGAACAAAACCAATTTGTGCGAATTGACTCCTCAAATGAATCCACCAGCATCTTGCCGCCTGGCGAGTGCCGTAAAGAGCCTTCTGCAGTTTCAGAACATGTCCCGGATTCACCAAAACTCCTGGAGGGGGATGGATAAATACATCATGGTCAATGTCACTGTGCAAGAAGGCACTTTTGACATCAAAAGAAGCTACAGGCCAGGATAGACAAGAAGCCATCGCCAAAAGGAGCCGTAGCGAAGAAAATGTTGGAGTGGGAGCAAACATCTTGCTGAAATTCCGTCCATGAACTTGCTTGAAACCTTGAGCTACGATACCCGCCTTGAATTTGGTGATTTTGCCTTCTTGACTTCTCTTGAGCGCAAATACCCATTGACAGGTCAAAACATCCCTTGCCTCTGATTCCGGCATTTCCTCCCAAACTTTGAGATCAACAATCATACCGACCTCCGCATTGATGGCCTTCCTCCATTCTGACTGAAGCTCTGAATTAATTGCCTGATGATAAGTGAAAGGAGCATCAGACGTGAATGGAGACTCAGAAACAGCCGAGTCAATGCATGCATCTCCAGTTCACAAAGCTGACTGAAATCACCCAACCTCTCCACGCGCATTGAGTTCAAAATTGCATTCAAACAGCTGGAGTTCGTCACTTGAGATGGCAGGTCGTCCTCATGAAAAATGACCGAGGCGCCGTGTTTGAGCTTCTTGGAGACAGGATTCCACAAAAGCCAACCATGTGACTCATCTAGAAAACCCACATGGATCAAAGCAGTCAACCTGGGCACAAATTGCTTGGGATACGTTGCATTATGCAAGTACGCCCTACAGCCAAAAACGCAGACCATGTCAAGCAAAGGCTGTTTTCCTATGGCAAGCTCATAAGGAGACTTGTTAACATTGGCATGAACAACTCGGTTGAAAACAGCGGGACTCAAAGTTGAGGCAATTCAACTTGCCTGCCAATTGGCAAGTCACTCTTCAAGTCTCATTGTTGAGTACTGAGTAAAAACAATTAAACTGGGTTTCAGAGGAATAAGGTACAGTTTGGCTTGCATGCATGCAAAGTCAACATGCCAGAAAAAACGTGCAGAGCGACTTGCCAACTGGCAGGCAAGTCAACTTGACTCAACTTTGAAACCCCCTAATTTAGTCAGCCTGATTCATTGCCAGGAACCAAAGAGATGCAGGTACACCATGGGTGCACCCCTAGTTCAAAAAAAACGTCCGTCCAACAGATTGCTATTCTTTTGACAGGTTGGACACCTTGAAGGCGTTCTCAAGGCGTTCACAATGGTTTCTACCCGTTCTGGGGACGTTGGTGTAACTTTGACCCGTCTCAAGAACCCAAAGGGTTCTCAGCACGACTTGAGAACGCCTTTGGATGACTTGAAAACCACTTTTGGTTTTCAAGTTGTATGAAAAACCACAAGAGGTTCTGATGACGCCTTGGAAACCAAAAGTGGTTTCCAAGGCGTCATCAGAATGGCTCACAATCGGCTTGGAAACCACTTTTGGGTTCCAAGCCGTCATGAGAACGGTTCACGATACATTTGCGATTCAACTTGGAATCCGCACAACCTCCCAATGCCGGGGGGGTTACACCTTGCAGATTCTCCCGCTCGAGATTCTCAGGGTGGGATGGGCAAATGTCCATCACCACCGAGGATGATGGGCTCAAGTGCCCAATCACCACCGGAGGCAGAGGGGTTGGTTAGGATTATAAAATGAAAGCTGATGTGCGGTCCTTTCAGCCCAACCCTCATCCACCTGCCCTGCCATCTAAGCCCCCTTCATACATTGTCCTCTATATGATGCCCCCCCCCCCCCAGCTTGTTATTATATATGACCCCTCTCTGTGTGATAATCTCCTCAACCTCATCTCACCAGAGAAGGCATGTGGCAACCATCCATCCAAAGCCACCACTACTATGCCTGCTCTTCCTACCACTGGGAGATTTTACCGCTTCAAAGCCAAAGTGTTTGCACAACTTGATTTGGTGCACATCAACTTCAAATTTGGGGGAGTCCTCAAATATGAATATGCTGCCGGCAATGTTGAATGGGTTGGCCGCATCCACCGGGGGAAATTCATCAAACAGTACCCCCTTCCACTAAAGTACAGGTTATTCCAGAGCCTTTTGGACAAGCTACCACAACAAAAGGACGCCTCAGCATCTCTGCGCATCAAGTTTTCAAGGGGATACATGAATTCTTTGGCTGAAGAATGTGATCAGGTAAGGAGCTTTATTTTGTTCACATTATAGATTTTTAGCTGATAATCCTCTTGTTTGTTGTAGTACCCAAGTGCAAGCACTACCGAGTCAAGAATGAGTCATCTCTCATGGCCTCCATCAGAATAGGACACCTACATAGTTGGCCCTGATTGTCTCTACACACTGCTGTTTATTATTTCCCTAAGATCAATCAATGTCATGTTTTTGCAAGCTTGTTTGTTTTTATTTCAGCAAAAGATATTCCAATTGGCCATGAAATTCTTGTCCACAAACACATGCATTTTCCTGAGCACTTCTTTGGATTGTGATCTGTCAGGTGCAATTGCAGTGCCCATGATGTTGTAATACCTCTGGCTGTTGTACCATACACATTGTCAACTTTTTATATCTAGAAGTCTTTTTCACTTGTGCACTGATTGAATCATAAAAAAAATGGATTCATGGTCAGAATAGAGTAATGGCCATGAAACACACACACATCATTACACATCATTTATGGGGATGAGAGCTTGATGCTCCATGAGGACCATAACTGTGGTAATATGGGGAACTTTCTGCCACATTAGTGCTGAAATTAGGGTTGTATGATGCCTGCCTTTCCACATGTGGATTGTAAGAGGCCCTTCTTTCCAGATGAGGGCTGAAACTGAGGTTGTTGGAATAGCTTGATGCAATTGGTGTACTATGATTTTGCCAATCATACATCCTTTCTGATTGAAGCGGGAAATTTCCTTGGGGTTAAGAAGATGTGCTTGAATGGACATCAGCACCATAATGTGGATGTAAAAGATGTGGATTGTAAGATGCCCTCCTTTCAAAATGGGGGCTGAAATTGAGGCGGTTGGAAGAGCTTGATGCTATAGGTGTACTATGATGGTGCAGGGAAGATGCTTGGGGGTAACACAATGTGCTTGAATTGAAATTGGCACCATAATGTGGATGTAATAATGGGGTTGAACTATTGGGAGGGAAATTGGGGTTCATTTGGCATGATGGATATTTATTCCTTGACCTTGTTGGATATTCTAGTGATTGTGCCTCATGTGATGTGTGGTTTTGGGACACTAATGTGTTGTTGGATATTCTGACATTTCTTGCCTTCCTTTGTGGTACAGTCTGATCCCATTTTGCTTGACCCAAATATGCTTCTTCATGCATTTCTGCATCTGTTATGTGAGCCTTGTCTAATCTGGATACTATTTGGTGAAACACTGGATGATGATGAGAAAATGCACTCACCAGATAGCTGTTAAAGCATGTGTGTTTTATTTCACAGGTCACAGTTGTACCTTCTTGGCGGGCACTTCTTTGCCTGCTTGATACCACACCTTGACACTTACCGTCATAGCAATTGTGTTGTACATTTAAACAACATAAAATTTGCTAATTCAATGTGAAAAAACTATAGTTAGATTGTAAATTTTTCACATGTAAAAAGTTCTCTCACTCACTTGTGCTGGAACATATCTTACTACCAATTCTTTTTCCAATATCCTCATCTTACAATCCCGCTGTAAACCCTTGATCTTAAATTGTTCAATTTGTAAGATGTAATTTTGCTGGCCAACTTGCCAAATTGAAAGAACACTCCCAACATATTGGTTATTTTCCTGGTTATTTGAATTTTTGGGCATTTGAGTCATTGCCTTGTTTATACATAAAGATATACAATTGAAACACTCAAAAGTACAAATGATCCCTTGGAAACTTTAGTATTATCATTCAGCTGCAAAGTTCCAACCTGTGTAATTTCTGAATTTGGATAATTATGTCTGACTTCATGTGGAACTGGTTCCTCATTCCCTTCATGCACTTTAGATGCTTTGAAAAGGATTGTTCATACACTTTGGGGTTGTATCCCATGGACTTTTGTATTAGTGGATTACCTGAGAACATTCTCCTGACTTCATCTGAGGCTTGGAGATAGTTTTGTTGTGTATCATCCCACATGTAAGCTCCTGAGAGTATTAGGCGCATCACTTGGTAATTACTGAAAGTGATGGCTATATCTCTGCCTGGACTGAGTCAATTTGTGTGAATAGCAGCTGTCCTCAGTCATCCATTGTAGCTTTCAAACTTCTCAGTAGCAAATAAGGTAGCCGGGCCAAATCTTTTGATTGAGTCAGGTAGATGTAATAGCATGTGGAATTTTGGCTTATTTGCCCATTGGGCAGTCATTTTGACAATTTTATACGTGAATATCTTAATTTGATCTTCTAATTCCTTTATGTACTCATTCATGTTGTCTATATGAGTTTGGAAAATCAGTCTGCCAATGCAGCATAATGGGATCCATATTTCCTTCTCTGACTTGCTCATAAAGGGAAAGTATACAAATGGTACCACTTGTACAACTGTGCGGAAGTCTTTGCCCAAGTAACTGTTCCAGTGTACTGCAATCATGTATTTAGCCTGAATAGGTGGAATATTCATACCATTGGTGATGAAGGAGTTCAAATGTGCCTCCATTTTTGAAAAGTCCTTTTTTTATCCATGAAGTCCCGTAACAGATACTTGACAATCCCTAGTGAGAAAACATGTAGAATTTCAACTGGGGTATCTAGGCATCCATCAAATTCTTTCAGGTGAGCAAATGTGTTGCAAAGCCTGTGTGGTTCCTCTTGTTCTATCATGAGGATCCTTTGGCTTTCTTCAGGGTTAGCACGCCTCAATGCTATGAGTTTGTCTTGTAGCTTATCTGTCAAGCCCAAATGATCCATGTGGGTTTCATGTTCCTTCTTTGACTGAGTGGTCAGAATTTTCCATGAGCTCTTGGTCTTCTCAATAGTTTGTGTCCATATTCTTGCAAAAGGTTTCAAAGGTATCCCAAAGAAATCCTTCATGTATGAGATAGCTCTTTTGTCTGAAATTTCATCTACATGCAAATGGCACATCCTGCAGGGGTTCTTGCAAACCCCAGGAATTGGGGTATTTGTGACCTCAGCTGACATAGGTGAATCTCCTAGATAACAAAGAACCACACTCATGAATAAAACCTCTTGATGAATACTGGAATCATATTCAAAACTGCCATTGGTGATCAACAAGCTAGGGAAAAATATCTTGTCAGTCAAAAATATAATATAATACCAATTCCAAGAAAGACGAATATGGTGTACTTCATATCTTCAACAATAGACTCTCCCAATTCCAACACCCCTGCTTCATTGGACGTAGTAACGAAATGACAATTATACTCCATGTTGCTATGCTCTGGAGGTAGGCCACTCAATGTCATATAAAAGGAGACATGTTTGTTCCATTGTTTTGAAATGTTCCCAGAAGTATTGTCTGAGTAAAGTGTAATGAGGACATGGCGAATTATCTTTCCATTGGCTTTAGATCTCCACGGGTTGGGGACTGGGATTGCTACTTTAGGGGCCCACTCTGGTCCTTCAAGAATTTGACCCCGTATTCTATCCCTGAAAGAATTTCCAGATATAATTGGAAACTCTGAATATATCTTGTCAAATCTGTCTATAGGAACATTGTGCAAATCAGGTGAATTGTAACTTATGCTTTCAGGTACTATGATTGCCAGCTGCCTTGTCCCATCTTGAAATTCTGTGTCTTGATATTCATTCATCCTTGGCACAATGCATTTAGCATGTAGCACATCATTCATCTTGAAGAAGAATATTGGTATGACAATTTCCTGATCTGGCCCTTGTAGTGTGATTGGCTCAAATATATAATAGTGTTGATTACCACTCTGAACCATCTGTAGTCTTCCCTCCCAAGATAAATGCTCCCTCCACTTGGCACTTTGATATAGTGCATGGATATTCATACCATTAGTCTCATGTGGATTGAATTCCAAATGTTTATTCACATAGGGATTTGAAAGCTCCTGGATTGCCAAGAGATGATAGAAAATTCAGTATGCTCCAAAATAACTACATTTATATAATGGTACAAAATCAACCCACATGACATATGATATCTTTCACACTGAGGGAAAAACACTTGTTGTTCAAAACAGATAACTTCTCATTAATGTTGATTTTCAGCATCCTACAGATTCTGTCCCTTCTCCTCCTGAGTGTATCCCAGTGGGGTAGGAACACATTGCAAACATGGAGTATTAAGCGGATCTGGTGGTACATGCTTTGTGACAATACATTGTGCAAGTGGCCAAGAATCAGTGCACCAATCAGATACTGAAGATAAATATATTATGTTAGAAAATTATCTCCTCCTCCTTCTGAGGTAACAGAGAAATTACATACCATTTTTGAAGGAAATGGATACCACATTCCATTTGGATTACAATAGTCATCATTAATAGGTTCATTATCACCTTCTAATATTTCACTGTCTTCAATGAGGTCCCCAGAAAGGCCTGATATTGGATCATCAATGAGCCAATCAAGAGGGTTGAAGGCCTTTTCTGAAAGCGCATTTGAAATATCTTCACCTCCCCCAAATCCCATTAGAAGTCTGTGGGACAACATCCATTGAAAGACGTTCATAATTATAGAGGGGACATGATTACTGTGCATGACCCACATCCTCCGGGGAAATCGGGTGATCTGCTTAACTTTCATGCTTACTTCTCATTTAGCCTTTCCTCCACAAAATACCGTTGTCCAAAGCCTGCCAAAATAGGAACATGGATCAAGAGGCCAGAAAAAAAAGTTGCCGGGGATCTTCATGAAAACTTATTTTTGAATATTTTGCCAATGATTTTTGGTTCCAAAATCCTCAGACTTCAGTCCAGTTTCACACCCTGTTTCTTCGCGGCCAGGTGCGTGAAGCTACAATAGCTATTGGTTATGACAAAGGTCTGATATAAGAGCTGCCTTCCTGATATCAAGGCTTATAAAAGGGCGAAGACTAATACAATCGGGTGAGAGGGCGAAAAAACGACTCTTCTTATAGATAAGTGCCCTTTCTTTATTGTCAAGTCTGGGGGTAAGGGAACCAGGTGTCCTTATATATCTGAAGATAAGGCTATAGGCTTGCATGTAGCCTCGTTGGGCATTTGATTGCTAAGTGGGAAGGTAGAATTTATGTACTAGATATGATGTAAGATGTTACATTTATGCTGGTTATGTAGTGTCAGTATTTTATATAATATTTATTTTGTATCTTGGGTGATATATCTACTTATAATATGTACTTATTGATTCTATAACTTGCTTTACACTGTAACTTGCTGGGTTATTCTTGGTTTGCCTGTAACTCTTGCCATGAGGAATTTGAGGGTGGTTGGAGTGAGTGACTAGGGTTAAAATGGGGTTTAGAATCACCTTCAAGGAAGTGGAATGGATCACCACAACGGCTCAAACATGCCTTGGCCCGGACATACCGTCCAATTCCTGACTACCGTACCAACCCAGACTCCCCACACATCAAGGCTAACCTACACACCAAGTCAAAACAATACTTGACCAAAGACCCACCCAATCATTACCTCAGGCCCCGCCATATGAATCCTCAAGTATGTTCAGAGAAGAGCCCGTACCGCAACTGAGTCTCCAACTTACAGACATCTGACAAATTGACAGGTCAATGGTGCCCACGGGTACCAACCGCAAGTACACCGGCCGTACGCTACTACCGTTCCCTCCCTCAAGTCCATTGTTGGCGGGATAGCATGCTTTGCACCCGCCGATGTTCCGATACAGCAATCTCGTCATAGATCCCCTCCCATGCTTATAAGAAGCTCCTCTCCGTAGATGCCGAAGAAGAGCTCAGCCAATTGATGATTGTTAGCAATTTCTTCGCGGCCAGGTGCGTGAAGCGCTATTGCATCCTGATATCAAGGCTTATGTCGGCGAAAAAACGACTGCATCTATTTGCCCTTGTTGGGCATTTGATTGCTAACTCATTTATGCTGGCAGGGGGTCCATCACGCCGGGCCCGGAGAAGAACAACTTGGGTTGGTGCCCACGACCGCAAGGGCCATGCTACTACCGCCACCATTGTTGGATAGCATGCTCGCCAATGTATACAGCAATATAGATCCCCAATTCGCCTCAGCCGATTGACATCCAAGCAATGATCAACCTGAACCGACTCGCCCGGATTGCCAGCCCGGGCGTTCCCATACAATGTTTTTGGGAGGATATTGATGAAGATCTAGCTAGCCGCAGAGGCAAGTCAACCATGTACAACGGGATGTTTGGACACCTTGTTCTGGTGCAGGACAAGCAACTTTGGGATGAATGCAAGACAGTTGACAACTGGAGCAAGGATGACCAGCAGCTCCCAACCAAAAGTGAGGTCTTGGCTGGACTTGCGTCGCCAAACGCCCACGGTGCTCTCCACCAAGAGGGCGGAGAGGGATAACTCTTGATGGGGATGATAGTCTCCCCAATCATCCCATTTCTCTTTTTTTTATGTTGTCATTTCCCCCTATTCTTTTTATTACACTGCATGTAAATACACAAGATTGCAACATACATAAGCAAGCAATACATACATCATGCCCCCACTCCAATAGCTCAGCGAGCCACTCCCTGACTGCCAATTTGCACGGGTTGCATTCAAGCAGGCAAGCCAGCTAGGTCAGCACCTAGCTGACCTGGCTCAGAGACGTTCCAAACACGCCCAACGGGCGTCTTCAGACGTGCCAAAACCGCCCAATGGGTGACTTCAAAACGCCTGGGAAATGTCTGTGAGGCAGATCCTCATCCGCCTCGGAGGCGCCTTAGCTGGAAGTACGTTTGAAATTCATCTCAGCAGACGGCTCGCAGGCGCCCTTGGTTCTCACTCAAAGTCAAGGACTTGCCTGGGTGACGCCTCAAAAGACGTTTGGCAGATGAAATCCTATGCTACTGAATAGGATTTTGACGCCTTCCAGGCGCCTAGCAGGACGACTTGGAGGCGCCAAATTGCTTCTGTGGTGTAACTTAGCGTGGATCACAAAAGTCCGAGCCATGTCAAGTAGAGTTCAATTGATGCGCTTGACATTCCCATTTTGATGATGTTTGTACGGGACACTGACTTTGTGTCAGATATTGTTGTCATCTAGAATTTTTTTAAATTTATTTGACATCAATTCACCTGCATTGTCAGATCTGATTGACTTCACTTGATGAGGTGTGAGTCGTTTAAAATTCAAGATCCAATCCGACACTGCCTTGCCCGCCCCCGCCTTGGTCTTCAAACCAACTACCGACATCATTCTTGAGAACAGGTCATGAATGACCAAACCCTATACACTACCATCAAGCGCCTCGGGAAAAGGACCAACCAAATTGACTGCCACCGTATCACCTGGTGCACTCACTATCTCAGGGGAAGGAGAAATCACGGGTGTGTGTGTACTCTTGGAGAGTGAGAATGCATGACATTTTGTTTTTGGAATAGAGAGTTTCTTTAGCGGGACTCCCTGAACACAATATCTTGAAATAGTATGATTGAAAGAATGGATTGCAATGTGACCAAGAAGATTGTGCCATAAGGAGGAAGCATTGATACTAGACAAATTCGCAGTCAATAACACGGCGCCGAGTTTAATGTTGCATATTTCCATGCAACACCCGGGTGTTACATAGTCTTGCAACATGTAACTTGCGCGAGCTTACATATTGATGATGCAACAGGTGACCTGTCGTTTCAGCTGTTGCAGCCTATTTCACCTGTTGCAGATCAACAGCTGTCGCATGCTCAGTCCATCACCACTATAGGACATATTCAAGTTCACCCCTGATTAATTACCAGCGCCGCCATGGATGTTTGTAAGTGTTCAAAATTTTGCTTGCTCACTTTTACGGATAACAATGGGAACAAATTACAAGGCCAGGTCATCTCAAAGCAAAACATACTCAAGCACATGCGCTCTGATCAAGCAAATTGTCTTCCTCCAACCTTCAAACCTGGCACCAACTCAGAAAATCTTTTCCCTGGTTCCTCCTGTTCTACCTCCTCTGTTGAATATATTCCTTTTGAAAATTCCACTACTGGTAAGCTATTTAATATCTCAATTTTACTCGTTACTTTGTGCATTTTACTAATTTTTTAACTTTCCAGTTGTGTTACTCCTATCAATTTTCCTGTCATGGCTTCACTTGTTCTGCGGCCTCAGTATCAAGAAATATTGTTTGGCACGTCTATATCTCATCCAAATTGTTGAAAAACTGCAAGATCCAATCACTCAAAATTTTTTCAAAAAACCTCTCCCACAAGATATCGAGACCATTATGAAACAACTGAACACCACCCCAACTCTAAACTCTTGTGTCTGCTGTCCAACCTGTTTCTGGCTCTACTATCCTCCCAACATTCCGAAAACATGTGTATACCAAGAAACTCCGCGATCTTGAGAATGTGGCAATGTCTTATTGGCAGAAACCTCAAAACATTGGTCAGAAGGCAACATTGGTCCAACTCAACGTGTCCCAAGTCGCTACAAACAGCTGGTCAATTGGATCCAAGGGCGCGGTCCAAATCCTTCATCCCTCTATGTCACCCAACCAATGGTCAGCTGGTTGACCTGGTTCCTCAATTGCTCAGAAATTGAACACGACATTTCTGGTTGGACAACTCAACTTTACCTGGCAGGAAATTCTTTAATGTACGACATTCAACAAGGGTTAGCTTGGAAGGAGATGAAATGGCCATACAATCCCATTGAAGTTAATCCATTGCATCTCACTTTCTCTCTCTTCATCAATTGGTTCAATCCCCGTGGAAATAAGATGGCGGGAAAGCAACAATCTCTTGGATTAATATTGATGAACTGTCTCAACTTACCGCCATTGAAGCGGAATTTAGTGTCCTACACTTACATTGCTGGTATCACTCCCGGTCCAAACGCTCCTACAGTATCAACAATCAACAACTGCCTCAAAAATCTGGTTGATGATCTTCTCCATCTCGATAAAGGTGTGACCTTAAAGAAAAACATGTTTCCCAAAGGTCGGATTGTCCAAGCACGATTACTCCCACTACTAGGAGACATGGTGGGTGTTCACAAAGTGGCTGGCTATGCATCTCATAGCGCTAGACTTTTTTTCTCTTGGTGCAAGTCAGTTAAAGCGAATCTTGATAAACTAGAACTTGGGGAACCTCGGGCAAGCGAAGAAAAGACTAGAAACGCACTTCAGTCAAAGAGTTTGAAAACTATCAGCGGTCGTGAAAAGCATCTCCAAGAAACTGGTGTCAGGTGGTCGGAGCTCAATCAACTTCCATATTGCAATCCAGTTCAACATGTCCCACTTGGCTATATGCATAGCTGGCTAGAAGGTGTACTGCAGCATCACTTCAGGACTTGATGGGGATTTGATACTTTTCTAGTCAAGACACAAAAACGGAAACGGGAAGAACAGGCAGCAAAGTCACAAAAGTTTGTCAAGGTTGATGAAACCTCATCTGCTGGCAACAATGACGATACAAACTATGACTGGTCAACAGATTCAACTGTAGAAAGTGAGGACAAGTTTTATACTGATTCCGGTTTCCTATCTGAAAAGCAAATAAAGCAGTTCAAAGACCTCAAAAAAGATACAATCCTACCATCAAAGTTAGAGCAACCACCTCGGCCATTTGGTGAGAGGAAAGCCGGTAAATGGAAAGCCAATCATTGGTACTGTCTTTTTCAGTACATCATACCTCTAGTTATTGTAGAGATATTTGGAAATCATCCGGCCAAACTTCAAGCCAACTCGAAAAAAACGCTTGTCCTGACCAATGTAGGTGCACTCTGTTGTTGCACTAGTGTTGTATGCGCCAAAAATATCACCAAAAGGGACCCTGAAATATTTGAAACATACTACAAACGCTACAATGTCACATAGAAAAAGTTATTTGAAAATTTGAATGTTGTCCCCAATCACCATTACGCGCTCCATATCCCTGAACAATTACGTCAATGGGGGCCCCTGAATCAAGTAGCTGAATTCACTGGCAAGTGATTGATAGGTTTCTTGCAGAAGATTAAGACGAATTCTGACATAAGTGAGTGTACAGCCAAGTGTATTTTGCCCACCAAAAAAAAACTAATAGTAGAATTGACATTGTTTCCCAGAAATGATCCATACAACTATGTTGCGCAAAGCATGTGCCCTTCAACGATTGAATCAGCAGTACAGCAAGGCGGCTGGCAATCCCAATTCTGAGACTGATTTTGATCAAACGGTTAAAAATGTTGACAATGGCGGAGCAAACACAATGACAATGTCAGAAGACAATTACAACTTGATTCTATTGCGGCTTCAGATCCGAGATCAATCGATTTGCCACTTCCGTGATCTACCCCATCCACCAAATGCTTGAGTATTCCTGAATTATGTAAGACCGCTCAAGACTTGGGAGTGGCAAAACCAAGATGGCTTTGCCCAATCAATCTCAGTTGTCCCTCCAAATAACTGTGGTATGTATTGAGTGGGGGGTAAAAACATGTTTGGGATTATTCAAAGGATTCTCTTGATTGGACTGGAAGAAAAGGAACCTCAGATGATTATCCAACCTTTCAAGAACAGATATGTTCACTCTTCTGACGCCACTGATGCAAATTTTTGCTTGATTCTATCTTTGCTCAAGATTCTACTGGGACATATAGAAGAAAAAAGGACTGTTATCTCTTCTCATATGGTAACTTCCTTGTGTGCTTACAGAAAGCTAGGAGACCGGGCTTTTGGCATACATAGTAGCAGTATTTTAATGTGTCCGCTGGACTATTCTAGTCTCCTTCAGTCCACTTAGTTATTCCTGTCTCCTCTGTTAGATGATATTGTGTGTAAACTGCAATTTTTTTCATTATATAAAATACATGAAATACATCCTCACCTGTGCAAGGTCAAGTGATTTGCAAACTACTTTGATGGCTGCCCCGAATGTACCCATGTCACACTTGTCTCAAGAGGAATTGGAGGAAAACATTAAACAGGTGAAATTCATGATAAATTGTCATTTTGTTGGAAATGAAAGAACTGTATATACAAGAATGATAGGAAGAGTACGGAGTGGATTTTTTGATTTTCTTAGGTTTTTTTTTTCTTTAATGTATCTTTATATATATATTTTTTCCCTTTTTATTTGTTTTTTGTTTTTCTCGAGTATTTCCTTTGTTGTGTCAAAAGAAATTTAAAACCCAAGCAGAAATTGGGTGACAAGAAGAAGAAGAACATAGAAAACTATCAGGATTTATCAGTTGAGCAAAAAGAGCAATCAAACTTCAGTTGTCTTCCATCTCTTTGGTATCAGAAATGTTTTTGATATCGCTTTTGTTGTCATACAAATCTCCGTAATCCCCCTTGTCAAGGAAAAAGGACTCCTCTTCTTCCTCATCCTCTTTGTTTTTGCTGGCATCAACTTCAATGTCATCATCATCACTCGCATCCTCTTCTTCATCACTTGAGTCTTGATTTCCATGGAGAAAACTTAAGCCATAGGGCTCAACAAGAACATCACAGAATTTGGCACAGAAAGCCAGATCGCCTAGCTTTTCATCCGGAACCCTGGTTGGCAAAAGTGAGAGTTTGGCGTTGTGAGAACTCCTTTTGGGACGGGGGTAGTTCTGTGAGGGGGAAATAGCAGTTATAGTATTTCAGGTATGGATGAATCTATTACAACTGTTAAGGGTGGTTTGAAAGACCTGCCCCTCTATTTACTACAAGAGTTAATACAACAATTTTATTTATTGTTGTGGCTGATAACTTTCTTTTTGTTTTCTTTAAGAGAACTATTTATGTAGTAATCTCTTATCAGACAAAGATCTAATTTCAACTTACAAATAATCAGCAATGGGCTTGATGATGATCAGGGGCGTAGATAGTAGATGGATTGTTACAGAAAGTTGTGGTAAATGGAATACAAGGTTTTTTTGGAATTGATGAGGAAAAAAGTATTTATATGTTTATGATTTATTTATTTATTTTTGGATGTAGTCTGAGGAAATGAGTAAAAAGATGTTTTTGGTATAATGTGAAATATTCAAAGTGTTGTGCCCTCTTCCTTAACCTTTAGGTAAAAGAGCACAATTTTCATTTTGTTTCTTTTGTGTATTTTAAAGTGATATGAAAGATGTTGTTTTGGGTCACCTGATTAAGATCACACTATTTATATGGATGTGTAATTTTATTTAGTTTGCTAGCTAGATGATGGGGCGTGGGATCCAAGTGGGATGATTTTTTTTCTGGGAGGGAACAACCTCCCCTTTATATAGTAAAATGTGAGGGATTTTTGCTGGTGGGATGTCTGATTGAGGTATTTATGCTGGTGGGGTCTCTTCTTCTACGCTGCCTTCATGCGGGGAGTGCATAAAGTGAGCTATTTCTGCTGGTGAGGTTATGTACTTAGACTGTGCCACAGATAATGTGCTGCGTCTTGTGACCTAAAGTGAGCTATTTCTGCTGGTGAGGTTATGTACTTAGAATGTGCCACAGATCATGTGCTGCGTCTTGTGACCTAAAGTGAGCTATTTCTGCTGGTGAGGTTATGTACTTAGACTGTGCCACAGATCATGTGCTGCGTCTTGTGACCAGAAAATAAACTATATACTACTTCTATATATATACTATGTACTTATTATTCACTAGTATTCTTCTTAATTGTATAACTTTTGATTTAGCCGTGCAAAACCCTAACATAAATGGGTGACTTATAGATTAAATTTACCCTAGATTTCAATTATGCAATTATATTGCTACTATTTTAGCTTCTGAAAGATAATGAAAGAATATAATCCTGCCTGATACTTGAAACCGGACTTGGAATACCACAGCGTCCGGGAGAAAGGAAACTGATTCAGAGTCTGGAATGAGGCGCTGTTCCGATTCTTTTAACCTTTTGATCCACCCTCAATGACAGAAGTCCAGTGGGAGACCAATAGGAGGCTTGGTGAATTGAGAAGGAGCTGGTACTTTAGGAAGTTTGTGAACTCGCTTCCGTCCATGCTTTCCAGAAAGTTGATCAGCCTTGAGCATTTCAACATCCAAGCGGCGAAAAAAAATATTTGCATTGTTTGAGCTGTAGTTTAAGGTCTTGATGATGAAGACATTGTTCTCGGGATCAAAATTGTTGTTGCTGTGAGCCAAACTGTTGTTAATAATTTTGATATAGCGTTTGGGTAGCTTATTGATGACTGCATATTTGTGTCAACTTTTGCGGAGCTGTCAATGTGTACAACAGTCAATCTCAGATCAAAATCTCAGTAAGAAGTAAACTATGGTGGCACTGACCCTCTCTCAATTCTTTTGCACTGCCTTCTTTTTCTCATCCTTCCCATGTTTCCCCATCTCCTTCATTTCCTTCTTGTAGCGAGCCTCCATGACATATTGAACGTAATGATTGTAAGTGTTAACCAACAATGACAAATCATTGAGGCAGGAAGGGTTGATGTTCATGTATTGATAAGCACCACTGGAGGTGAGTTGATGGAAGGTGTTCAAAGCGGTAATACGGCAAGCAGAGTTGAAAAGAGAGTCATGGGACTCTTCAAGATTCGGACCCCAGACACAAATTCCTACTTTTGAGAAAACCGCATGCACATAAAGAATATGCATCTCATCAATATTTGCCAAGCCTCGGCCAAGTTTAAATCTTCCGGCACGGCCTTGTCGTAAGGAAAGTATTTTGTGCTGGCTAATCAGCTGAGGTGAATCTGGGTGATTGACTGCCTGTTCAATTTGGTCTAGAGATTGGAATTGCGTGTGGAATTCCTGGGCAAGCTGAGGGTTGACTTTTGCCGGCACTGAATTTTGTTCAAATAGACCTCACAGCACTCGAATGTTCAAGAAAAAGGCGTCCTTGAAATAAAAGCAAACAAATATGATCAGAACTTCATTTCCTGATTTGGCCATGTGTCAGCCTTAGAGTCATCACAACTGACCTAAAGCTTGCCTTATTCCCTTTTCCTCCCAATAAATAAAGAACAATAGCCTTATATCTTTTTATCCTCAATCTTAATCACCATTTTGACTGCAAATTCTGTTTCCGCATTAAATTTTGACCATAGTGCTCACTGAACACTTTGTAATTGCTCAACTCCTTCATAGAGTAATTAAATAATTAATTCTACGCCACAACTATTTGAGCAAGTAAACCAAGGCCAGCCAACCACATCTACATGTGAGATTACATAAGCAAACCTTGAAAATTTTCGAAGTTGGTGTATCCTCCATTTCAGGGAGGATACACAACCTCAAGACACCCAGAACCACCAACTCAGATCACCAAGGATTCACCAAGTTAAAGCTCACCACTCTAACCAACCAAAGGCCTCTTTCACCCAGTACCTCAACAGTATTGTCAGTCAGTCCCCTTTTTGAACCTTGCTCTTCTGACAGAAGTCCTTCTCTGTCTCCCCTTCTTCCCTTTCCTCATCAATCATCAAATCAGATCAATCCAAGCTCCAATCATCAGATCAGATCAGCTTCAACCATCCTCAGAGATCAACCAGCTTTGCTTCAGTCATTTTCTGTGGTTTTTCCTTGAAACAAACCACATAGGTTTCCCTCTACAGAACCTTGACTATCTAGCTTGACATAGTCTAAAAAACTGGTCTGATTAGACTTGTCTTCTCAGATACCTTCCATGTTTCCATTGTGTGAAGAGGCTGTTGCTTTCTCAAAGACTCTGGCACAGTTCATCCAACTTTTCAAGTTGTTGATTATCATTATTAAAGAGCACTCAGATTATTTGAACCACAGATCAACACTTCCAGCATAATTGCATAGGTTGAGTTCATCCCAGTTAAACTAGGATGCAAACAACCAATTCAAAGTAGGTTGACCTCAACCAATGAAACATAAAACCAAGGGGGGTCCCTTGGATTTATATTTCATCAGTTGATTATAACCAAGTTTAAATTGGTTGAGTGCATCCCAGTTTAACTGGGATGACTTCATCCTAGGCAATTATGCTGGCAGTGCAATCAATAATCTTATCCCTTTTCCCCTCTTTTCCCCTTTTCTTCATTAACAGTTGTTTTCCTTATCCCTTGAAATACAACTGTTGCCCCCCATCCTTGTGTCCTGTTGTCACTTTAGAGACCCAGGCTCACACCATGAAAGTATGTAGATATTTGACCAGCTTACCTTGGTTGATCTGTTCTGCTTGGGTATCTTGCTAGTGAGAATCTGGGCGGGGTGGCGTTTACGTTGCAAAGGAGAGGGGGTGACGGCAGTCATATGGCTTGATTTAGGCTTGTTTAATGTAGAGGTTGGTGTTTTTTTGCAAACTGAAGCAGGTTTGGATGTTGCTCGCACACCCCTCAATGGGGGGATGGGTTTTCTCTTCTCCTTTGATTTTTTTGAAGATTTGGAAGCGGATGATTGGGTTGGAGTAATCACAGTGGTGTTGTTACCAGGATGAGTTGCAGGACGACTGAAGTTGGCCAAAAGTGCTTACATTTGGGTCTGAAGTTCAGCAAGGGTGCGTTGTAGTGGTCGGCTTGTTGTTGAAGAGCATGTTCTCTTTCTTCTTGAAGAGTTCTGGCCTTCTTTTCTAATGCTGCCGCAACCACAGCTTCAAAGTCGATTTGGGGGATGTTCATGTTGAAAGGTGATCAGGGGGTTGTTTGTATGTAGAGTGTGTGCAATTGACAATAGTAGAGTATAGCAAAAAAGATTTGAGAATTTATCTATCTGCGGCAACATAGGACATAGTTATAATTAGAAGTGAGGTGATTGAGGTGAGTAGAAAATAGACAAGTTCACTTATGCAGGTGGCTTTTATAATGCATCTGATTCAATCATGGCCAAGCCAAGACCAAACGCTGATCATCACTGCTGATGTTTTGAAATGGTCACGTGTATACACAACTTAGTAATTTGATTGTAAGCATACATATGTGTATGTGTCATGATGTAAATTTGTATATATATGCAGCAAATAATGTATGAATTGCTGCGACATAACCCAGTGGTGAGTCAGTGTCGCAGCAGCTGGGGTGGCACTCCCGCGCACCTGTCAAACATTAGTCTGGGTGTTGCATCACTGTATCCGTCACTAAACTCGGCACCGTGTAAGGAAGACACAGTAGCTGTGGGAGAGGGAATGAACCATTGATATTGCCAAGTAAAAGTAGTGAAATCAACTCCTTGTTGAGAGAATAAAAAAACACCCATCCTTGAAACCAACAACTCCATCCCACCAATCAAAATACCCAACCAAAACCACGGTGCCAGCAATTTTTGGGACAAGGAGAACGTTAGTAAGGTGAAGATTGCCAAACCGTGTAGAAATAATTGCATTGCCAATGTATTCTACGGGAATGTGTTCTTGAGAAGCGACATGCAGTCTCATATTAGCCATATGGAGAGAAGTGAAAAATCTGGGATGCAATGTTACATGATGTGTTGCCCCAGTATCACAAAGTATGTCCCCCTGATCATCCGGAGTAGCTGAGATAGACGCTAATTTGCCCGACTTTGTCACCAATTGGCCTGACTACATGTTGGACTTGTTGGGTCGCCAGTTTGGATTGCCTTTTCTGGGATCCTCAATTGGAGGTTGATTTGCCTTAACTCGCGGGCAATTGCAAGCCCAGTGACCCCACTCCCAGCACGTGTTGCATGGGAAGTCGGCCATGAGATACTGCTTTGCCCAGTTGTTGGGTGAAGGAACTTTGTGGGTCAACTGTTGTCCGGAAGATGCACTCAACGTCTTGGAAGAGCCTTGAGATCCTTGATAGCCTCCTCAGCCACAACCACCACATGAAGAACCAGTGTACCCTTGATTTGCCCCGGAGTTCATGGCCATCACCAACGCGGTGCCTGATGCCAAAGCCAACTGATGAAGACAAGTACACCACGGAAGCAATTTTGCGCCTCCAAGCCGTCCTGCTAGGCGCCTGGAAGGCGTCAAAATCCTATTCAGTAGCATAGGATTTCGTCTGCCAGGCGTCTTTTCAGGCGTCACCCAGGCGCCCAGCAGTAAGTCCTTGACTTCAAGTGAGAACCAAAGGCACCTGGCAAACGTCTCCCAAGGCGGCTTTCAAACATTGTGTGTCAGCCTCAGTGATGCCAAAGACTGGAATCTTTCTAGCTACACTGGGTGCAAGTAAAAAACAGGTGGTAACACAAGGGTATGTGTCAAGGGGAAATGGGTAATGGTTGATTTAAAAGAAAAGGTTTTAATAAAAACAATAAAGTTTTTATTAAGGGAGGGGCCTGAGTCACAGGGGTGGTTTATTGTGCCCTCCAAGGTTCTGGTCTTTTTGGTAAAAGAGTATGCCCAGAAAGTAGTATACTACTGAAGTATATAAGGAAATAACACTCACTAGTTTATTTCCAGGAAAGATAACTTCAGGAGGAGTATGACTGGTCTTGAGGCGCTCATATAACTGGGTAACAGGTTGGTGATGAGTGCTGATAAAGGTGAAAGGTTGTTGGATGAACTTCAAGTATAAAACAAGCAAAAACTGGACTATATAACAGGCTATAAGACTGGTTGATATGGTGGGTAAAAGCTGGTAAATGTAAGTGAAGATGGGGATATCATTTCGTGGGAATGAAGGGCTGTTTATATATCCATCCTGGGCTCTTGGGGGCGAAGCAGGAGCTCTGTTTTGCCTGGTCTAGTCTTCTACTAAGCCCTAGTTACCTGTATAACTGGTTTGGTTACGGTAGGGCTTAGTTACATGTTTCAAAAGGCCCAAAGTAGTTTAATGTTCCCATTAAGGTGATTACTTTCGTGTCTTCCTCCCTTTTGTACCAGTAGTCTATTTACAACCAACCAATTGGGCTATCTTGGCCTTAGTAGGAAAAGTATTGCCGCGGTGTTGGTTGTGGCTTCTATTACAGGTGCAAGGTACATGTAAATATGGAAATGATGATGTAAACATTATTTATGCATCATACCCGAACTCTATTAACCTTAATTACATAGTCTACTAGCATATATTTAAGGCTATGTAGATCTTTAAGTCATATGAAAACTTGACGGCCTTGTAAAGGGATATGAAGGAGTGATAATTACGGGGTACTTTTGCTGAGCTACCCTAGGTTAATTTACATGTAGATTCAGAATCTGAAATAATATTCTAAGTTTTCTTTACACTTTAGAATTTATATCTAGATTCTGTGTTATATGTTTTGTTTTAATAATTTCTTTTGAAACAAGATGCGTAAGGTGTGCATTCTATTGAGACTAAGAATATAAGTTGTATATTGTTATAACTTGCTATGGTCAGGTTGTCTCTGAATTAGTAGCAGGCTTACATTGTGGATCTGCCTTGATGACAACTGAAAGCCGCCCTGGGAATGCTCAAAAAAAGAGCAGGATTGAACCACGGAGCAGCAAAATATTGCTGATGGAGCTACTAACAACTGAGAGTCAGAGACTGCTCGAAAGAGTCATCTGAATTTCAGAGACATATTTGTAAAATGGCTGGTGGGGTTTGGGATGAAAGGACTCACTTCAACAGTCCTTTCATCCCAAACTCCTCCAGTGAAGATGGGCAAGTGACCCCATTGATGATTGGGCAATTGAGCCCATCAGCTCCTTGCCCCTCCTCCTGCTCACTGGAGCTCTATGGTAGGAGCAGTGGACTTGTCTTGTCCCCAACTCGTCAAACGGTTTTGATGACGCCTTGAAAACGGTTTCCAAGGCGTCATCAGAACCTGTACTGGTTTTTCAGACGACTTGAAAACCCAAAGTGGTTTTCAAGTCGTCCGAAGTCGTTCTCAAGTCATGCTGAGAACCCTTTTGGTTCTTGAGACGGGTCAAAGATACACCAATGTCCCCGGAACAGGTAGAAACCATTGCGAATGCCTTGAGAACACCTTCAAGGCGTCCAACCTGTCAAAAGAATAGAAATCCGTTGGCCAGACGTGCTTTTTGAACTAGGGGTGCACCCGTGGTGTAGCCATATGAAGGAGTTCCTCAGACATGACAACGTGGTCTGGTTTGATTGCCACTTGTGCATCAACTGAATCAGCCATGAGCTGCTGATAAACTTTGACAGATGAGTGAAAAGAAAGCAATAACAACTTATCCGCCGTAAAGCCCCCCAGCCGCTGCTCGAGATCTAGCCAGCTCCGCTTTTGAGCCTTGTATCTGGCTGAAATGGACTTCATACAGTCCGCAGACTGAGAAACATCCCTCCAACGAGACATGATGAGGGACCGGGAAGTACCCGCAAAACACCCTTTCAAAGACTTGAAAGCCGCATAAGCCAAAAAACCATTGAGCAACGCACGAAGAGACGGATCAATGGAATGCTGAAGTAACGCCAGGACACCGTTGGAGATTGCTGGGTTGCAGAAGAGGAAGTGTGGCTTAGACAGATGGGTCGTCCCAAAAACTCGGAAGCGTCCCAGATTACCAGCTTCTGTTATTCTAGAAGTCCACGCGATGTCTACAGCAAAGACTGATGGAACTCAGTGATGGAGTTCGAGTATGGAGATGAAAAATGATAATATTTCATGTGTATAAACAGATAGTAGGTTTATGTACATGAAATGGATAGAGGAGAAAAGGGGCCTAAGCGAGACCCTACTGTAACCCAGTCCTGGGTTACAACACTCCCCCCCTCGCCTAGGCACCGTGCATGATTTTTTCTCTGAAAAACTCGAAAAGTTCCCTGCTTAGTGCCTTGGTAAAAATGTCAGCTAGTTGGTGCTTTGTTGGTACCCATATCAGTTCCATTTTTTTCATATAAGGCTTGGTTAGTTAAGTAAAATTCTCTGTCCACATGTCTTACCCTCTTGTTTGCTGAGTCATCAACGGAGACTCGAATTGCACTTTGGTTATCACAGTGTAATATTCCAGTGAATTGTTGTTTAAGCACATCTGTGAGCAGATGGCGTACCCACAGTACCTGACGAGTGCCAATGCCTAAGGCCATGTACTCCGCTTGGCAGGTCGATGCGGCCACTGTGGCAAAACGTCTGGATGTCCATAGTACGGGACAACCAAAAAATGAGACAATAATGCCATAAGTCGATTTTGCTAGCTCACCACCCCATGACACATCACAGTAACATTTGAGTGGCTTGTCGTCGTCGTTGGGGAACAGATCTGGGTACAGATCCCGCGAGCTTGCTAAATATGCAACCAGGTGCCGGAGACCTTTCCAGTGATTGACTCCAGGGGAAGCTGAGAATCTTGCCAACAGGTTGACAGCAAAAGCTATGTCGGGTCTGCTCGCAACTGCCAGGTAATTGATAGCGCCTATGATGGACAGATAATCAGTGGACTTTCCCGGATCGCCATCTGGGTCAGTTGTCAGTTCTAATGCGGTGGGAAGTGGTGTATTTGCAACAAACGCTCCATCCCAGTGTTGATCTAGGATAGTTTTTATTAGTTTTGGCTGTCTAATCTTGAAACATTTTTCATACCTTTTGATTTCAAGCCCAACTATTGACTCGAGACCCTCCGACCACTTGATCTTCAATAGTCCTTTTAGACCCACTTCCAGACGTTGTAAGATGGCATCAGACGAACCGGTCACAATGCCGTCGTCGACATGTATCCAGATGATACCATGATGTTTGACGTGTTTCACAGTGTATAAGCTATTGTCGTACTGGCTGGCCTCGAAACCTAATTTCTTCAGAACCTCCTTCAGATGAAGCCACCAGCAGCGTGCTGCTTGCTTGGTCCCATAGAGAGCTTTGTGTAAGAACATCGCCTCCCCTGGTTTCACATTGAGGCCCTCTGGGGCTTTGACCCATACTTCTTCATCAATAGGCGCGTTGAGGTAAGCTGCAACAAAATCGAAAGAGTAGACTTTCCAATGAGATTTAGCTGCAAGTGTTAGTACTAGTCGCATAGAGACAAAAGTGGCGGTCGGGGCAAAAGTTGCTTGATAGTCAAGTCCAACTACCTGGGTGAAACCCTTTGCGACATACCGTGCCTTGTAGCGAACGGTTGCACCAGTGTCATCTGTTTTTTCTGCAAAGACCCATCGTCCCTTGAGGGGTTTTCGGCCCTTGGGTATTGCTCTTACTGACCAGACTTCCATGGTTTCGAGATTTTTCAGCTCTTCATCAATTGCATTCTTCCAATTTGTCCATTCCAATGATTTTGTTGCCTGCTTGAAAGTTTTTGGTACTGTAGCCGCATAGAAGGAACACTCTAGGAGAACTTTATCTATCAGTAGCTCCTGCTCATCAAAAACAATATTGTCATCAAAATTACCAAACTGCATCAGATTCACAATGTATGATATGTCGCTTTTATTAACGTCCGTAGGCGGGGTCACTGGTGAAGGAACGAGTCGTGATGGTTGTTGAACCGGTGCTGGGGCCGCTGCGGGAGTTGACGAGCTTTGACGCTGATAAAGTGGTGGTTTATCTGCCCATTCCACAAGCGCTGACGCGACTAGCTGGTTAGAACCCTTGATCAGAAACACCCATCCCTTGCTGTCGTCGCAGTGGGCCACTACTCGTCCTTCTAAAGCCCGCTCGTCGAGCTTCTTTCGCTGCTCACTCGGCACGTGCAGGAAAGCACGTTCACCGAATAATTTGGATCTGTCACAGGAGGGTCTATAACCACGGAAGGCTTCAAGGGGCGTGAGTAGTCCACTTCTTTTGTTAGGCAGAGTATTCAATACATCGCACGCCCAGATGAAAGAGAAACCCCAGAAGGCTTTACCCATGCCACTGTCTATAAGAATTGTTCGGCCCATGTCGGCCAGGGTTCTGTTGAACCGTTCAATGATACCGTTTTGGTAATGGTGGTAAGGTAGTGACCGTTCGGCTTTGATGCCCCGCTGTCGGAAAAATTGAGCGAGGACGTTGCTGGAGAATTCTCCCCCGTTGTCTGTTCGAACGCATTGAACTAACTCCCCCGTCTGTCGTTCCCATCTAATGAGAGTCTCTGTCAGTAGTCCAGCAGCTTGTTCTTTATGTTGCAGCACCTTCGCTTCACTAAATCCCGACGCCAGGTCCCTGATCGTTAGCAAGAAACGCCCTTTGTTAAAGGTTTCCACCTCAAAAGGACCTATGATGTCAGCTGTGACTACATCGAGCTTTTTTATATCGCGGTCAGTGCTACTTAGCCTATTTTTGTTCAGGCTCTTGCTTCGAGCGCAGACATCACATTTGACATCACCTTTTGGTAGATATGCCGGGAGATGATGACATAGCTTTTCCTGTATGATGTGTCTTACTTTTCTAATACCGGCGTGACCAAAAAGTCGGTGATAGTGGAGTAAAATTTGTTCGTCGTTCGTCAGACTGTTGGTGAGAGGCTGCTTGGGGCTAGAACTGTCAACATTAAGTGGTGTCACAAAGACTTCTTTTCTCATTTTCACGCGGGTATCAGTGGACACGGGGCAGAATTTCGGGGTAGATAGAATTGTATGATTTCGCTGTGGCATATGGTGCGTAGAGACATTTGAGGGAACATTTGGGTAAAAAATTGGGCATGGGAAAATCCAGCGATTCTGAGACACAATCAGAGGGCATTTGAAAACTAGGATGTTATGTTTGGAAAAGACATTGAAACAATCCTGTGCGATATCGTACGCGAAATAAGCATTAGCTTTCCGGAGGGTGGCAAGCGAGATGAGTGTAGATTGAGCTCTCTCACAATAAAGCACGCCGTGGATTGTAACTCTTTGGTTATTTTCCCCGTTAAAGGTTAAATCCCCCTTGCCGGTGATGAAGGCGGGATTGCCAGAAGTAGCTACTCGAAGGGGAACAGGATTTTTGAAAAGATGGAAATTAGATAACAGTTTGAAATCACCGCATAGGTGGTGAGACGCACCTGAGTCGACAATAGGTACATCATCAGACTCTTCAGTCATGATGTGTCCAAAATGCACATCCCCCAGCGATTCATTCAGGTCGCCAAGCTCCACCATCCTCGCCAACGACTCTTCAGGTTGTCCGTAGGCTACAGCTTCATTGGCGGATGGCCTCGTTCTCTGCAACCCGATGTTTGTTGATGGTGTGCTGCCCCCATGGTTTCGGTATTGCGGTGGGCGGTAGTAGTCTGCTGGCCGGCCTGGGGTCGGGATGGCTGCTGGTTGGCTTGCTGCGGGTGTATATTGAGGCTGTCGGTGTGCGTTGGGATTGAGTCGGACAGAGTTGTTCTGCTGGGGGTATACATCATTGAAACCCAGCGGCGTTATGATTGGATAGAATGATTGGAACCCCGCCGGATGTTGAGGTGGGGTGTATTGCCAGCTCGGTGGTCTGTAGTTTGAGACTTGTCGAGGCGCACGGGAATTGTTTGGGCGTTGTCTGAGCGGGCAATCGCGTAGAAGATGATCTGGTGACCTGCATTGCCAGCAAAGACCCGCTTGCATCGCCAAGAAATCGTGTGCGTCGGGTGTGTTGTCTGGGTCGGGAAACGGGGTGGTTAGGACGGGGGGTGTTGAAGCGTGGTTGGCTTGTGCTGCTGTAAGGACATGTGGTACTGAGTTGGCTGTAGTTGCTCTGCTCGACCGAATCCTGTTCTGTCGTTTGATTTGGTCAAGTAGGCGTATCATTTCATTGAAAGTCATTGGCGGGTCGTCTGTGGTTGACTCCTGGAGATTGATTTCGACACGCCGGTCAAATTCCTCCTGCAGCGGTTCATCCCCGGCTAGTCCATTTTGAAGAGCCAATCCTGCCCAGTGGTCGCGAGTGAACGGCATCCGAATTGCCGCCATCTCGTCAAAAATGTCGCCGATGTAGGCCGTCATCGCTGTTGTTGACGCATGATCCGCCGCGTTGAAATGGATAAGTCGTCTGTACAGGTCAAGCTGGGCTGCCCGGCTGATCAAATTGAAACGAATTGACAGATCAGTGAACATTGTGAACGATGTTGTTAGACGTGCAAGGCTTTGTCGTAACGATCGTTCAACGGATTGCAGCAGGATCGATCTACCAATGCGTTCGTGGAAAGCATTGGTAGCCTCACCACGGTAGAAATCGGCAACATTGACGGCATCCCGCATTCGTTCGTTGATGAAGTCGGCCCACAGGGGGTAGTTGGAGCCGTCGGGGAGAAGTCGGTCTTCTTCTTTGATCTGTTGGCATATGGCGCTGATGACAGCAGCCGCTGCACGGTCCGTGTCGTTTTCAGTACGCATGTCCCGTCTTGACGTGCGTCTCGCTGGAAGTCCATCGATGTGATCGGTTTGGTGGGGTGCTGCGTCTCAATCCTGTTGTTCGTTGGTCGTCATGGGAAGTGGGCTGGATCGAGTACCTGTTGCAGATGAAGAACTTATGGGGTGGGGAAGATTGGATAGGGAGGAGTGGGGGTAGACATTGTGATTTTTTTATTTTTTATTCATTTTTTATTTTATTATGAGAGACAAAGACAAAGAACAACAAAGTTAGAAAGAGATATCTCCGCCCACACGCCTATTCGGCCCCTTAACCCGGCGGCCCAGGTAAGGTTATGCTTCAGAGTATGACTCGTCAGCAGCTTAATCAGCTGTGATGGGGTAGGATGAGAATGAAAAAAAATCAATAAACAAAAAATAACTATGAAAAGAGATGACGGGGACTATAAAAAAACTTCTATGTGGATATGGTGGGAGATAAGCTCGATAGGAATTTTGTAGGGGAGGAAAGAAAAAAAATAACAGGACGATTACGCCCTACTCTGGGCTACCTCTTGGTGGATTGGTTGATGAAAAAAAGGGCAAGATACTTTTAGGGGCTCATAACCTGATGGAACTCAGTGATGGAGTTCGAGTATGGAGATGAAAAATGATAATATTTCATGTGTATAAACAGATAGTAGGTTTATATACATGAAATGGATAGAGGAGAAAAGGGGCCTAAGCGAGACCCTACTGTAACCCAGTCCTGGGTTACAATAAAGACGGATACATTAAGGGCTTCTGATGAACTGGGTGATCGAGTTGAGTTTGAGTGTACATGTGAAGTTTTTCTTCGGGCCACGCGGTCGTTGAGCCGCGCCAACCAACACAGACCCAACCCTTCACCTAGGTCCGCATACAGGCATCCCGATTTTCTTCTTCTTCTAGGTCCAAGGACGGGTATACAAAATATAGATTTAGACGAAAGCGATCAACATGTCTGAAGGATGGTGTCTGACAGAAGTGAGTTTGAGGTACATACATACTTTAGATTGTCGATTTTTTTATACCACACACACACACTGAATTTGTTCGAAATTCTTCTTCCAATTACAATATTAAAACGGATGGTGATGGATCTCAGTCAGATCCTGCGATCTTCAGCATCTTATTGACTGAGCTTGGTGTGTCGGGATTGCAAGTCGAAGAGCTATGGAGTCTCGATAATGAAAGTCTGGACCAACTCAAGTAAGTAACATCACTTCATTTTATGATTGTGGCTCAAGTGATCCCATCTACATCCTTTGAGAATCTTAGAACCTGGCACACTTTCTGACAGAGCTGACCTCCATTCTTTTGTTTTTAATGTGGATGTGATTGTTGTAGACCGGTACATGCACTAATGTCAGTACATCCGCCAACTTCTCTTGGATAGATAGATAGCAAACCGCAACCGAATACGTTTTTGTTGTTGTGTCGATCAGTTTTCTGTTCAAATATGTGGATTCGCATCAGAGAGACCAGAGCAAGCAAGCTGGGTCGCAACAACCACCGCCACCCGGCACATGGTTTGCCCACCAAGTGCGTATAAAACCTGAAGTGTTTTTTATTTTTTGTTTTTTATTCCCTTTGACTACCAGATAATGATAATGAATTGGTGAAGGTGATTACCAATGCTTGTGCCACACTGGCCATCCTCAACGCAGTCATGAACATCCCCTCAGGTTCTTCCAAGATTCAACTGGGAGAAGAGTTGAGCCAGCTCAAGGAATTCTCAGTCGGTGTGTGTGTCTATTTGTTTGCGAAAAACAGCTGGGAGACTCAATTAAAAGCTGAGCAATTTGTTTTCCTTATTTTGGCTCGATGTCATAGATCTGGATTCCCATATGACCGGCGAGCTCCTGACGAATTCTGAACGGATTCGATCAGGTGAATGTGTTCTACCTAGTCCTACGCACCCATCTCAAAAAGCACTGACAATCTTTTTATGATTGTTTACAGTGCACAATTCATTTGCTCGTCCGGACCCATTCCAACGAGATGAGCCCAAGCAAATCAGTACAGAAGATGCCTATCGTGAGTGAACCTTCGGCAAAGAAGCTCTTCAGACAACCAGGTTAGACTACTATTTCAACCAACTGATCTTATCCTCAACTCGTCCCTCTCTCAAAAAAACAAAGATTTCATCACGTATTTGCCCATCCAAGGAAAGTTATATGAGCTGGACGGCCTTAATGCCTTGCCAGTCTATCACGGACAAATTCCAGATGGCCAGAGCTGGACGAATCTTGCCAGAGAAGTGATCCAGGACCGAATCAACACTTATTCTAGCACCGAAGTCAGTCTTCAATACCCCCCTCCACAGACACGCACACATCTCTAATTGAAGCTGCATGAAAACAGGTACATTTTAATCTGATGGCGGTATGTGAAGATCGATTGAATGTCTTGGAAGACCGAAAGGCAAGACTATCGACTGAGAGCATGGAAGTAGAGAATGTCAAGATGGAGATAGAAGTAGAACAAGTCAAGCGGAAACGATGGGCAGAAGAAGTAGCCATCAAACGACACGTGCGTTATTTCTTCCCGCCGCTCCCCAAAGAACTCACCTTCTGTCCTGAAATTTGGCACTTTTTTTTTTTTTTTTTTTTTTGGGGGGGGGGGGGTTAGAATCATATCGGTTTGATACATGCTTTGATGCTTGGCTTGGCTAAACATGGGAAACTTACTGACCAAGTCGATAAAGCTAAACAGAAGATGACCGAACGAATGATGTTGACGGGCGGAAGTGAGATGCAATTAGACTGATCGGAACCTATGTCTTCTATCCCATCACCATCCCTTCTGTATAATGTTCTTCAGTTTGTGACTAAAATTTATTATATTAATACATCTTGAGAGCATCTCCAACAGCCCGGGGATCTACCCAAGTTGCTTTAGTGGGCCCAGGGGTGTTTCACAGATCTGTCTCAGATCTTTCACCGTCAGTGCCACAGCAGCCTGGCAATAGCGCCAGGGGTGGATAGCCTTCCAATCAACCAAGACTGACAATCGACAGCTCACTGACTGCTGACCCAGCTACCAATACCTACCAACACCACCACAAAGAAAATAGGATGAATATTGAAGTAGGGTTAGCTTGTGCAGAAGACTTCACAGGTGTTGATGACGGTAATGATACTTCATTATGATTCAAGTGACCAAGGGATATTTTGAGATTTGGATTGATGTTGGTCATATCAATGTGTATATCTGTGTGGTGCCAATATTGATGAAGATATACAGACTGGAATTTAAACAAAATTGGACGTCTAAAGGTTGGATGGCAGACATGGAAAAGACAAAATCACTGTTTTGGGAGGCCTTTGAAAGCTGCTACAGGCTGGGGTTTGTAGCCGGCTGGGATGAGGGATTGGATTGTTTGTAGCTGGCTGGGATGAGGGATTGGATCAAATATGGATCCTGTAGGGGATCTGCTGGACCTCTGTTTTCCTGTGCAACCTGCTTAATTTAGCAAAAAGTTGCACGGTCACATCTCTGCTGGAGATGCTCTGAGAACAAGTCAATCAAAAGCAATAGTACATATTGTGTTTCCAATAAATCCTGGACCATTTTTTCTAAACAAATGAGGCCCTGTTTGGCAGCCATGATTTTATATCATGTTGAGTAATTACGTAATGTGACACACATCACTCCAAAATTTGATTTTCCTCGTTATGACTGGCGCATTTGGCTACCAGTCATATGATATGTATGTGAGATGCTTCCATTCAACCAAAGCTGAACAGCTTTGTGTTACTGAACCTCATCAACAATCAGAGATTTCTTGCTGTTGATGAGGTTGTAGTGCACAGTCTCATTGACCAAGAGACATTCTTTCCGGTCACAGTCTTGTTGAACAAAAGCAATTTGCCTTGATCAACAAGGTTGTTCTTTCTCAGCCAGGAGAAATTCATCCCAATTATTGATGAGACTATAGATGTCACGCTCTGTGATGCCAAGGACTGGTATCCTTCTAGCTAAACAAGGTGCAAGGCAAAAAACAATATAGAATAAGAGTTTTTGGGTGATTTTTAACATCTTTTTATTAATATAAAAGATATTTAAAGGTTTTTAGGAGGGGCCTGCAAGCAGGGGTGGTTCAGTTCCCTCCAAGGGTTATTTAAGAACTTAATAAACTGGGGCCTGAAAGCAGGGGTTGTTTAGATCCTAGTGGTAATAGTGGCTGAAAAGGGCAACAACTCCTGAAAGAAAAAGACTTACTGTAGGCTTTAAAGGGAGGAGTGGGGACTTTTCAGAGGAAAACTGGACAGCTTGAAGCGGTTGGAAAGGTGTGGTGGACAGCTGAGCAGGGTTGAAGCTGAGAGAAAGAGGCTTTAAGTCTTGAGGACTGATCTACTGGGCAGGACACTAGTATGCTGGACTGGTGGAATGCTGGTTGTAAATATGATACAGCTGGGGAATCAAAATGCAGGGGGAAGAAAGGCCCTCTGAAATGCCTTTCTGGATCCCTGATTCCAAAACATCTAGTTTTATTTTGGCTATGGGAACACTACAAGGAAGGAGTTATCCTTAGTAGAAACAAATGATGTAATTTATCAAATTATTACATGTACAGGCTGTCAATGATCAATAAAGCCTGTCAATCATCTCCTGACATCATCTGAGGGCGCTGCCAGAGCTGTTGGCTTGATGTACAACATTTATTGATCAACTGATCAATCAATATTTGAAACAAATGATCAAATTGTGGTACAAATGCTTATTTCTGTTTAATTTGGTTATTTCATGTATAAAGTTCTGTACCATGAGACTTCTTGTCATACTTGCATGGTGGGAGCTTTTAAAGCTCTCAATTCAACTATTTGACAAGCAAAACATCCTGGGAAAAGTGTCAACATTTATTATTTTCCTGTGATAAAAAGGTGCTTGTCATTTATTTTAATTGTACAAGTTCTTTTAGACTTGTTTGAAGTATTCTGAGATCCTCTTAGTCCCCTGATTCGTGTCTTTCATGTGTTATGATATTATTCAAATTATACTGTATGTATTTGTATAAGTTAATAATAATACAAAGACTATAAAACAGCGTGATATTTATGTCAAATGTTATTTAATATTTTATTTATGTGTTTAAAGGATAATTACATAGTTTATTTAAGTAATTATCCCGTATTTTAAGGACTTCTACTTACTATAATACTCTCATATTACATATTTTTATACCGAGTAAGTATTTTAGTGCTTAGTAGGAGTATTCTTTAAGTTAATTTTATTATTAGAAGGAGTAAGTTTTCTAGGATACTTTGGCTGAGGTACCCTAGGTTATTTTACTTTCTCTTTCAGAATATGAAATAATATTCTCACTTATCTCAAAGGTTAACAAGCTATTAGTTATTTTATTATTAATTAATTTATTATATTTGTTTATTACATTATTAATATGTAATAATGTTTATATTCTAACATGTTTTTCTTATGTTTATTATAATTTATGTTACATTATTACTTGTGTAATAATTTCTCTTTCATATGTATTTTTATTAATTAATTTATTATTATTGGTATTGTTCTAGTCAGGTTGTCTCTGAACTAGTAGCAAGCTGACAATAGATTTTTGAACTTGTCATCATTTTAAAGTGATATTGGGCTGGGCTGCAATTCTACAAATGCGTGGTGGGGGTGTGTTGGGTGAGGGTTCCAATATGACTCCATACATGTCAGCTTGCTACTATGACAGAGCAACCTGTCACAGGATTTACAAAAAACTTATTATAAAAAATAGAATATCAAATAATAGTTAGAATATTATTTGATATTCTGAATCTACACTAAAATTAACCTAGGGTACCTCACTCATAGGTACCCCTAAATCTTACTCCTTCACTATGTAAATTGGCAAAGAAGAATTAGCAAGTACCTTTTAATAAAAAGCACTTGCCTTAATTAAATGCTTATATATATAAATACATATGCTTAAACACCATTTCCAGTCACGGAAATGAGGTGTTGTGTAAATTAGGGGAGATAGTGTAAATACACCGTGTTTCAATCAAACCCCGCGTACCGCAGTCCGCAGAACTTGAAGTTCAACCCGCGTGACTGAAAGCCCGCGCCAAAGTTGGGATATAAGCCCCCGCGCAAGCAGTAAGCCCCTTACAGGCTCTCAGCTGGCACGCGGACTCCACAGTCACTCAGGTACACCCAAATCAGTAAAAACACGCCCCAGTGACCTCATTACATATGTTACATATGCAATAAAGGTTACTGGGATTAAATAATTAATTATATTAGAGTGTATTATTATTTATACATATAAATAAAAATATACTGACTGAACAAACAGTACAAACAATACTGTGGCTTATTATAAAATACAAATAAGCCACTAGTATTAATCTATAACAACCAGTACTGATGTACCACAGACTGTAAGACAATATAAATAGGTAAATACATTAATAAAGTCAATTGGTGACGTGTATTCAAAGCAGGGGCTGCTGAAGCGTCACCAAGAAAGCAAAAATGGCCAAAATGTGGTCCAAAGATCCCACAAGTTGGCCAATAATACCTACAGGGTCCCCAGGGGGAACTCAAGACTATTTAAGGAGCTCTTCAACCGCCTAAAGAAGGCTCCTCATGCTTTCCAATACCCACTAACAACCTTACCCACTTCTTATTTGATATATACATCTTTATAACACAGTCTGGTAAGCTTCTTAGTAGTTATTCTTTAGCCCTGTCTTCCCCAACAACTTCACAGTGCCCATCAAGCTCCACCATCCATCCATCCAAGCGCTTCAAACTGTCCAGTTTCACCCAGAATATCCCCAAGATTCCTCAAGGTTTATTACTAGTAAGTAATAACCCTTTTCTTGAAGATATTCCCCCATTTCCATTCCTGGGATTAAACCACCCCTGTTCCAACAGGCCCCAGTGTTCCAGGTACCTAAATCCTCTGCATTTATTTGTAAGATACCTTAGAGGGATCTAAACCACCCCTGATTTATCAGGCCCCTCTGGTTTTTAATTATGTTAAATTTATTTAATATAATTATTAACCTATTTTTCTCTCAATTTTTACGTCACAATTCCCCCATATCTTTTGGGAATTGTAACATTGTACCTTACCCAGAGTTAATATACTCTTTCCACATATTCTTGCACCACCTGTAGCTAGAAGGACTTGTCCTTGGCATCAGGGAGGCTGAAAATACACACCCCCAGGGTAACTATATGGGAAATGGCTGGGATGATGAGGAGTGATGAGGAAAGTCATGATGACCCTCATAACAATTGAAAATCTTCCAAACAAGCAGGTGATACAATATGGGCTTTGGTGAGGCCCAGCTATACAAAAGATGTGGCTATCACATAACATCACTGCTGCAAAACAGGGCCTGAATCATTTATGGATATACAGCCCAAAAGTGGCTGTTTGGTTTGAAAAACTTACATGTGAATACTGGAATAATACAGAGCAAATTCATCTCCTCTGGGAAATAGATTAAAACAGTACTCTCTGGGTTTCATGCACCTGACAAATTGTGCCTGGGAGTCATGCATCAGCTAAAATTTGGGTAGTGCACTCACTGAACCCATCCCCCATTTACCACTGCTTGCTGCATAACAAACCACTGCTTATCTCCTGCCTAATGGTTTTTGTATCTTACCCACCAGCCATCAATGTTGTAGTGGTCCAAATGTCTTTACAGGGCTCCAGTCTGTTAACATTCAAGTGACATCTTCCTTAACATCCCTCTAAACTCAAAGCCCACGCTCTTCTAGCACTCCTACTTGCCTCCATGACATCACTTGCGCTTGAACCTCTTGCTCAATTCTCTCAAACTCATTTTTCCTTTTACATTCTCCTGAATTTGACTCTCTGACCTCATCATTATCTTACTTAAAATGACCTCATCATCCTTGCTTCCCTCAAAAAGAAAGACCAAATCACATTAAAAATCATTTACATCAAATCAATTCAACTCTTCAAATCAATTACTTGGTCATCCAATATTCTTATCAGCTTCAGCACTGAGTTCACTTCCCCTCTTAAATCAGCCCTTCACCATCTGTAAAATCTTTATGTTTTGTTCTTTTCACACTTTGTTTGCTTCCCTTCCCAAATTAACTCTTCACCAACCCTAAATCATTTGTGCCTGTCAGACTTCTCTCACCCATAGGTTCTCACATTGACATTCATCCAATCCGTATCCTCAACTGACCTGTCATTTTAGTATTCCTTTCCTTTATTCTTGTTGCTTCTCTTCTCTTTTGTCGTGTCCTTCATCCTCTCCTGTCTTTTCCTTAAGGTACTTATAAATTCTTTATCTTATTCTTTCTCTTCATGTATTTTTTATCTTTCTGGTACTTATATGAAATATTACCTTAAGTTTGGAAATTCACTAATTTACAGTCTTGGTTGGCTCAAAAACCCATTGACCCAAACTTGTCATTATCAAAACTTAAAGGCAAAGACACCATGTCAGGAACCAAAAAAGGCAACACACCTGCTTCCAATGGAGTACCTATCTTAGATGGAACAAACTACACCAACTGGCACTCTTGCATGTTCATCTATGTATGTGGAAAGAAACTGTGGAAGTGCTGTACAATTCCAATTGCAGATCTCACCTCCAAAGAAGAAAAACAGAATTATGAAGAAGCCAGCAATAAAGCAATTGCTATTATTACTTCAAGAATAAACACTCAATGTTATAATGAAGCCAAAAACACCTCAGGCTCCACTCAGTCAGATCCATTCCTTCTCTGGAAAACAATTGCTGCCCAATATGCTTCTCACTCCGTGATCAATCAAGGAGGTGTTTTCATGTGTTGGTCAGCTGAATTGAATTTGGGAAATCTCCAGGATTAAATTTATTGAACTCAAGCCCATATCCTCAAAATTGGTGCCGTTGGTATTACATTACCCCCCAACATTATCTCCTACCTTGTTCTTGGGAAACTAATGAAAGATGATAAACTCAACAAGATAATTGATAATTGCTTCACCGGTGGTGCAAGATATCCAAGCAAACATGTTCAGTCATTCGAGATCCCCAGAAATACAACCATCAAGGCCAGATCAGAATACTGTCATCAGAAGGAGTCTAACTTTATGGTCCTCCTTCTCAAAGACAAGCCTGGCCTTTTTTTGGAAAGAATCCGCGAAAACCTATACAACAGGATGGGGGTCCTCCTCAGTGTTTATGCTGTCCATGAGAACCTGGTCAAACAGCTATCAATCACACTCAAAAAGGCTGAAACACTCAATGCAAAGAAGTCCCTACTCATGAAATATCAATTTGTCATCCAGATGAATTTTAGAAAGCTGAATTCCTGGTGTTCACAGGTCAGATAGCTGCTGTTTTCACTTCCAGCATAATTTACTAGGATGAAGTCATCCCAGTTAAACTGGGATGAACTCAACCAATTTAAACTTGGTTGAAATCAACTGATGAAATATAAATCCAAGGGACCCCCCTTGGTTTTATATTTCATTGGTTGAGGTAAACCTACTTTGAATTGGTTGTTTGCATCCTGGTTTAACTGGGATGAACTCAACCTATGCAATTATGCTGGCAGTGTTTACCTGTAAAAAATCATACTCATGCTTGGGTTGTTACTGAATTTCTTGGAATTAAAATAAGACAAAAGTGCAATCTGTGATCACAACCTTCTTTGCAGGTCTGCTTGGTCTGCTTGAGGCTCTCCATCAGCCTGTCAAATCATTTGACAGAATCCCATGTTGTTGGTGTGGTATTATTATTAAGTATTTTATTTGTAATGTATTTATAATATAATATATAATATAGAATAAAGAATAATGCATAGTTGGTATGTGTTTATGTGTGTATATAAGTGAGTGGATAAGATGAGATAATAGAATGAATGAGAGATAAAAATGGGGGAAAAGAAACTAGTATTTATAATCAATGAATGCTGAGAAAATAGCCAAGCAGCAGAAATTCTGAATGGGAAAGCTCCAATGGCTTTTCCTTTAAAGAATGTAATTATACTTTTCTTCTTTTTACAGGAATGCTCCAGTCCTCTGGTGCATTAATTCTTTTTTTCTGCTTTCTGATACACCATGCTCAGCGGGTGTGGCAGCAGTCCCATCAATGCTGATACCATTGCTGCTTGTATTCCCTTCTACAGGGATTACACCTTCAACATCCCAAGAGACTTAGAGTTCTCCCAGAAATAGGCTTGAATGTGGTTCTTGTGCTGACAGTTCAAGAAGATACATTCACTTCAATTTCAAAGAAGTTTGAGCACTTCTTGAAGGGCGTTGATAAACGCACGCCAAGCGCGCAGGCCAACGCCAACCCGCACGCCAATTTTTTTTGGCGTGCGGGGCCTACACGCCAATTTTTTTTGGCGTGTAGGGTCTACATGCCAAAATAAATTGGCGTGTGAGACCCGCACGCCAAAAATGGCGTGTGGTTCCCACACACCATTTTTTTTTGGCGTGTGGGCCCCGCACGCCAATTGTTTGGCGTGCAGGTCCCTCGCTCACATAATCAAATGGGAGGGCCCATTCAATTACGTGAGCGAGGCCCCTCCCGGCTGACGAGGTTATACAACCTCGTCAGCCGGGAGGACTTCCTCCCGGCACGAGGCTGTATAGCCTTGTCGGCCAGGAGGAAGTCCTCCTGGCCAACGAGGTTGTATAACCTTGTCGGCCGGGAGGATTTCCTCCTGGCCGACGAGGTTATACAACCTCGTCAGCCAGGAGGAAGTCCTCCTGGCCGACGAGGTTATACAACCTCGTCAGCCAGGAGGAAGTCCTCCTGGCCGACGAGGTTGTATAGCCTCGTCGGCCGGGAGGACTTCCTCCCGGCCGACGAGGTTATTCAACCTCGTCGGCCAGGAGGACTTCCTCCTGGCTGACGAGGTTGTATAGCCTCGTCGGCCAGGAGGAAGTCCTCCCGGCCGACGATGCTATACAACCTCGTCGGCCAGGAGGACTTCCTCCTGGCCGACGAGGTTGTATAACCTCGTCGGCCAGGAGGACTTCCTCCTGGCTGACGAGGTTGTATAGCCTCGTCAGCTGGGAGGAAGTCCTCCCGGCTGAGGAGGTTATACAGCCTCGTGCTGGGAGGAAGTCCTCCCGGCTGACGAGGTTGTATAACCTCGTCAGCCGGGAGGGGCCTTGCTCACGTAATCAAATGGGCCCTCCCATTCAATTACGTGAGCGGGGGTTGTGTATATCCCATACACATAATACATGTATGTATTATGTGTATGGGATATACACATCCCCCGCTCACGTAATCGAATGGGAGGGCCCATTTGATTACGTGAGCGTGTGGGACCCGCACGCCAAACAATTGGCGTGCGGGGCCTACACGCCAATTTTGTTTGGAGTGTAGGGTCTACACGCCAAAATAAATTGGCGTGTGAGACCCTCACGCCAAAAATGGCGTGTGGTTCCCACACGCCAATTTATTTTGGCGTGTAGACCCTACACGCCAAAAAAAAATTGGCGTGTAGGCCCCGCACGCCAAAACAAATTGGCGTGCGGGTTGGTGTTGGCGTGCGCGCTTGGCGTGCGTTTATCAATGCCCCTTCTTGAAGTGGACCTTGTAAGTTGTGTTATGGTCATCTTCAGTTACCCAAATGATTCAACCCTGATTCGTTCTGGTTTTGACCTTCATCAGATCCCTCAAATGAACCCATACCCTGGTTGGAACTCAATACTAGTCTGTGATAATGCAAAAATTCACAAGCGCCACCAAGTGCAGCAACTGTGTGACAAGGCAGGCATCCAGATCATATACCTTCCCCCATACTGCCCCAAGATGAAACCAGTTGAGCTATGATTTGCAGCCTTAAAATTCTGGCTCCAAAGGACTCAGTTGCTCACCTGTGAGCCTGGGTCTCTAAAGTGACAACAGGACACAAGAAATGGGGGGCAACAGTTGTATTTCAAGGGATAAAGAATACAACTGTTGGAGAAGAAGAAGGGAAAAGGGATAAGATTATTGATTGATCTGTGTTTCTAATAATCTGAGTGCTCTTTAATGATGATAATCAACAACTTGAAAAGTTGGATGAACTGTGCCAGGGTCTTTGAGAAGCAACAGTCTCTTCACACAATGGAACCGTGGAAGGTATCTGAGAAGACAAGTTTAATCAGCCCAGTTTTTTAGAATATGTCAAGCTGGATAGTCAAGGTTCTTTAGAGGGAAACCTATGTGGTTTGTTTCAAGAAAAAACCACAGAAAAAGATTGAAGCAAAGCCTCTGAGGATGATTGAAGCTGATCTGATCTGATGATTGGTGCTTGGATTGATCTGATTTGATGAGGGATGAGGACAGGAAAGGGGAAAGAAAGAAGGGGAGGCAGAGAAGGACTTCTGTCAGAAGAGCAAGGTTCAAAAAGGGGACTGACTGACAATACTGTTGAGGTACTGGGTGAAAGAGGCCTTTGGTTGGTTAGAGTGGTGAGCTGTAACTTGGTGAATCCTTGGTGATCTGAGGTGGTGGTTCTGGGTGTCTGGAGGTTGTGTATCCTGCCTGCAACGGGGGATACACAAACTTCGAAAATTTTCAAGGTTTGCTTATGTAATCTAACATGTAGATGTGGTTGGCTGGCCTTGTTTCACCTGCCCAGCCAGCTGTAGCGGAGAATTGTTTATTTAATTACTCCATGAAGGAGTTGAGCAATTACAAAGTGTTCAGTGAAAACTATGGTCAAATTGTCATGAAGAAACAGAATTTGAAGTCAAAACAAGGTTTAAACTTCAGGGTAAAAAGATATAATGCATTTGGGAGATAATGAGTGATAACGGCAGACTTTAGGTCAGCTGCACTGACTCTAAGGCTGACATCAACTCTGCTACTGACCCAGAGTGGGAGATCTGCTCAACTTTCACAAAAATCATTACACCACCCTTCTGCTACAATAATTATCAACATTGTGGCTATAAAATGTTTAATATTGTGATCCACAGTTTTCCAAAGATTGGAACATTGGATAAGGACTTGGTAGCCTAGTTGGTAAAGGCAGAAATTCTAGTATAGTGTCTTAGCTTCAAGATAAGGTCTCTTGTTCAAATCCTTCCCAAGTCAATCATTTTCATCTAAATTTCTGAAATATGAATTGTTAATTCTAACATAAGATTCTCCATTTTTCTCTTAGTCTTGTCTTGTTGGTTAAACTCTTCAAATATAAGGTTTGTCCTCCTTTCTCTCCTTTTTTATTTTTGTGGTGATGATGGTTTTGATAGATTTGTGTGTTTGGGCTTTGTAGAAAGGAGTGACAATATATGATTGGTCAATACTAGATGATCATATCCACAAGAACACAGTATTGCCCACTTGATTAGCGCCATCCTCAGCAACCCCCAACAGCTTGGAGGATAGAAGTAATAATAATTGGGTACAGACTAAATTTTTAACCACTCTCACATTATATTCATAAGAACAATCAGTTTTTGGCCATAAAGTTCTTGTCAAAACTCCCGGTTTTACTAAATCTTTGTTTTTGTTTGAAAAGAGGAATTGGGGTCTTTCTTGTGGTCAATATGGCTTCTGCCTGCCCTCTTCCTTCATCCCCATGACCAATCTTGGCAATCTTCCCTGCTCCATGGGAAGCATTAGGATGTGAAGCAAGAGGCCAGTAGAAAGATTTGGGTGATAACCAGAGGTGCCAGCTCAATGAGGAGCAATGATTGCAAATGACCTTAGATTTCTCAATAGAAGAAATTTCCTGTTCCAGAGAAAACATTTGTCACGCTCTGTGATGCCAAGGACTAAGATCCTTCTAGCTACACAGGGTGCAAAGATAGAAAAGGGTGGTAATATGGTGGTGATATGAGACATAAAAAATATAAGGATATGTTTTTTAAGGAGGGGCCTGCAAGCAGGGGTGGTTTAGTTCCCTCCACAGGTTTTCTTGCAAAAGCAGAGGAAATTGGTGACCTGTTACAACTGGGGCCTGCAAGCAGGGGTTGTTTTGATCCCAGTAAAGATGGCTAGAAGGGCCACAACTCCTGAAAGAAAGGACTTACTGTTATGGTCTTTTCTTGAAGGAAGGGGCAATTATATGGGTTACTGGACAGGCTGAGGCGGCTGGGTTGATGGGCTAAAGACTGGCAGTTGGTGAAGAAAGAGGGCTGAGTGATCAGGTCTATAATATACAAACTTACAGGGCAGGACACTGGTTACTATGACTGGTGGAATGCTATGTATGTATGTTGTATGTATAAAAGATGATGATGATTAAAGCAAGGGGAAAGAAGAGCCTCTTAAATATCTTCTTTGAAGCCTTGGTGGCGAAACAGGAGAGCTAGAGAGGGCTGTCTTGTGTCATGATTCTTAGTAGTAACTACTAAGGATGAGCCATGACAGATTGGCAATGATGTCAATGATTGACATGTGAGTATTACCACAGTTACTGTCATGTAATATGGTTCAAGTGTGCGCTTCAGAGTGTCCAACTGAAGTGGTAACCATGTAGAACATCTGTCATGATCACCATTGGTAATATGTCGTCCCAATTGGGCCACAAATGTCAAAATATGTATGTAGTGATGTTTACATATGTCTCTTTTGAGTTGTACTATAGTTTTATCATTGTATGATGATTATTCTGTTCGTCATACAGGTTGTATATTCTACTATTCATGTTTATACTTATGATTATAGTAGTTTAAGGTGGATTTACTACTAGAAGGAGTAAAGTTACAGGGGTACTTTGGCTGAGGTACCCTATGTTATTTTACATGTAGAATCAGAATATTAAATAATATTCTATTATTTATATGTTTTTATATCTATTTTTCTCTTTTTATGGCGTAAAGAGTAACAATGTCTCTTTCATGAGTAACAATGTCTCTTTCATTGTTGTTTTGTAATAATGTCTCTTTTTATTGTTGTTTTGTAATAATGTCTCTTTCATTATAATATTTTTATATGTTTTGTTCAGGTTGTCTCTGACATAGTAGCAAGCTGACAACATTGGAGTTACACAAAATCAAGCGCAAAACAGTGAAATTGAATCATGTTATTTAACCACCCCAGCTGTAGAAGGGGATTGCTTTATGAGGTATGATGCAGGTGAAAAGATTCAACTAGTTTGTCAAGTGTTTGTCAAACTTGGCTGAGTTGTCAAACAGCATGGTAACTGTACCCAGGGTCAGCCCAAGATCCATCACATCCTTGCGGGCTAGTCCTGCGGATCTGAAACACTGCCAGCATGGTTGTATCAGATTCCCAAATCTGGCATTACATCAGTTGAAAAAATTTGATATTATATCAGACAAGACTGGTATTGTATCTACCAAAACTGATATTATATCTACCTTGCCTGATGTAATGTCTATCATGACAGATATTGCATCAGTTGATGCAATTAAATATCAACATCCCTGACTTTATATCAGTTTTTTGCATCTGACATATACATCAGATGGAAAAATCTGAGATCAAGTCAGTCATGTTGATATTAAATAGTTTCAACTGATTTAATATCCCTGATGATAGACATAATATCATAATAGGTAGATATAATATTAGTTGTGTTAGATAAAATACCAGCTTTGTCTGACATGATAAAAGATTTTTTCAACTGATGTAATGCCAGATTTGAGAATCTGATACAATAATCTTTGCAGTGAAAAGTTTGTGAGGTTTTAGATTGTTGGCTGTAAGAATTTCACAGACGTGGTTGCAATTGTTGACTCCAATGAACTCCAGGTACACCAAGATGGTAGACTTAATTAGTGAGGATGAGGGTGGAGCCTTGTTGAGTATCTCACGTTGGGAATTCCCATTCCCCTGGAGAGAGCCAAAAATATCACTTAGTAAACCAAATGACTTGGAGCCAACTGTCCGGTCCCATTGAGTGCGTTTGGAATTGTGTAACAATAGGTATTTGAGTGAGGATGGACGAGATTGGAGATGCACACCATCCTTTCTATCCATCTACACAGAGGTTAGCACCAGGACAAATCTATTGTCACCTTTATACAAGTGATGTCAAAAAGTACAAAGGGACCTTTGTACTTTGAAACATCACTTGTAGGCAAGGGACAATAGTTTTTTCCTGGTCCAGAATGGTGTCAAAAAGAAGATCACATGTGCACAAGACCAGTCAAGACATCCTACAATATCTTTTCCCCAAGCCTGGACCGCAGATGCTGTCAAGAGTATGTATTGGTGTCAGCCGCTGTGATGTCAAGGAGTAATCCTTCTAGCTACACAAGGTGAAAAAATCAGATATAAAGAGCTGAAAGCTCTGGGATGAATTATATGAGGATTAATTCCAAAGAGGATATGTCATGCTCTGTGATGCCAAGGACTGGTATCCTTCTAGCTACACAAGGTGCAAGGAAAAAGACAATATAGAATACAGGGTTTTTGGGTGATTTTTAATATCTTTTTTATTAATATAAAAGATATTAGAATTTTTTAGGAGGGGCCTGCAAGCAGGTGTGGTGTAGTTCCCTCCAAAGGTAATTTAAGACCTTAATAAACTGGGGACTGCAAGCTGGGGTTGTTTAGATCCCAGTGGTAATAGGGCGTTGATAAACACACACCATTTTTTTTTGGCGTGCGGGGCCTACACGCCATTTATTTTGGCGTGTTGGGTCTACACGCCAATTTTTTTTGGCGTGCGGGTCCCACGCGCCAATTTCTTTTGGCGTGTGGGACCCGCACGCCAAAAGAAATTGGCGCGTGGGACTTGCTCACGTCATCGAACGGGTGGACCGGTTTGATGACGTGAGCAGGTCCCCACACGCCAAAAAGGAAGTCCTCCCTGTTATGTTTATAGTATGCTTATTATTTATTAATACATATTATAGCTTAAATATTTACACATCTACGTGTTATAATACTTTCTATATACATATTTTCTCACCAACACAAACATGTACATATTTTCAAACTATATATAGCTACACATACTCGAAATCCAGTTTTCCCTTGGGGGAATTTTCCATTCTCATTTTTCTAGTAAAACTCGCTATAATAGGTTATGAGCCCGCGCTGGTCTTCTACCAGCTGTGTTTGTTAACCAAAGTATATTGTAGCTACTATCACAGTATCTGTTTGATTTACTGCTTTCTCAGCAGAACTATAACTTTATCACTTTCCATACAAAGTTCATGGTACATACTCGCCGCAATACCAATATACCTTTAGAGACTCCTGACTTCTCCGCAAGAGTAACACCACCCAGAACAACGTTAGCCAGTAGACCATCCATAGCTTCAACCATCCCATTCCCGTCTTCTTCGACTTCGTCTGTCTCAGGATCCGACTCGGCAAACTTTCAGTCTTTTTCACGCGATATGGAGCGGGATCTTCCTCGGTCTGAACCAACCGATGCGCAAGAAACCGTCATACCTCAAGATGCCGACAATGTCAAAGGGAATGTCAGCTTGCTACTAGCTCAGAGACAACCTGACTAGAACAAAAATAAATATAAGATAAAAAATATATAGTATTACTCATTTAACAAAAGGTAATAAATGAATAATAATAAAATAAAGCAACATAAAAAAAGCAATATGTAAATAATAAATACATTATTACATAATAAATTAATAATAAATAGATAAATACAGTAATAAGTATAAAACATTGAATATGTTAATAAATAATAAGATAAGTGGAAGTATCATTTCATAATCTTAAAGAGCGTTAAAATAACCTAGGGTACTTCAGCCAAAGTACCCCAGATAACTTAACACTTCTAGTAGTAAAACAACTTGAAAGAATATTACCACTAAAGCGCTGAAATAATTATTATACATTAAAATACAGAATAAAAACCATAAATACATATACAAAACCACGAAATAACAATGTATTTAAATAAAAACATAATAAAATAAAAACATATAACATTGATAATATAAGTATATAATACTAGTAATATACTATAGTATATATTTATTTATTACATACTAGGTACACTAAGGATGATTCAGAGGGACAAAGACCACGAACAAGAGGAAGGAAATAACATGAGAAACTTCTGAAAATAATAATTGAACAACTGTTCAAAATAAATATACTACATCCTTAGTGGGAAATTATTGATTGACAGATCTCTGCAGTCATGCATTCCCAAAGAGCCTGCATGACAGGGATCAAACAAGAAGCTCTTGAAGCGCCCACAGAACAAACAAATACATGTATCTCACATTGTACACAATACAAAACAAATTAAACTCTGACAAATGTGATCAACAGGTACATGTGATATTTAATCAATACATTTTGACATGTAATTAAAACCTTTGATCAACACATCTAACAAACCTTTTCAGAGGTTCAGAAGCGCCTCAAGATGCCAGCAAAAGAGCTTAGACAGGCTGTACCCATAGTAGACAGCCTGTACATATGGAAATTTGATTAAACAACTACATACATCTGTATTAAATCTTAACCCCTTCCTTTTAAATGTTCCCATAGCCAAAAATAAATCCTGTTTTTCGCCATCAGGGCTCCAGAAAGGCATTTAAGGAGCCCTTGTTCCTCCTGTATTTTGGAAGATCATGCTTTAATATATATACTACAACCTTTACCCACTTACATAGCTTTACAATTGTTGTTCTGTCTGGTAAGGTCCTAGTATCTGTCTCTTAGCCCCTTATTACTCCCTTGAAATTGCCCAGTGTCCACCCAGCTCTTCCAACACCCTTTCTAAGCGCTTCCAACTGCCCAATTTCCCCCTGGAAGAACCTCAAGTCTGTAAAGGTAATTTATTACTAGTAAGTAGATAAACCTTTCTCTTGAGATTCTCCCCCCATCTTTTATCTGGGATTTAAAACACCCCTGTTTACAGGCCCCAGTGTGTTCAGGTACCTAAATCCTCTGCTTGCAAGATACCTTTGAGGGATTAAACACCCCTGATTTATCAGGCCCCTCATATTTTTAATTATATTAAATTTATTTAATATAATTAATCATCTTTTACTGCTCATACCTCATATCCTTATTGGTATTACCTCTTATAAATCCTCCCAGAGCTTTATATTGCCCTTTATCTTTTATTTTGCACCTTGTGTAGCTAGAAGGATTACTCCTTGGCATCACAGAGGCTGACAGGGAAGGAGAAAGTTGAGGAGGATCAGGCCAGCAACACTTTCAAGCCGTCATCCAAGGATTTCCGCAACATGAAAGGTGAACTCCTTGAGATGATTTTTCAGAAGTTTATCTCTGCTGGTACCCCTACCTCTTCCCCGTTACAGGATAGGCTGCAATGGGGACAATTGGCTAAGGACGTATCCCCCGTTCTTGCTCTTAACGGGTCCAACTTCCCAATGTGGTCGGCGTCACTTTGTCAAATCATTCAGCAAGTGACAGGTGCATCAAATTACTTCAAGGAGGATCTCACGGCCGTCAATATTTTGGCGGCAAACGGAATCTATGTCCTTATCTGTCAATCGGTTGATCCCCTTCTTCAGTCATCCCTAACGGGCATGACAGCCTACCAGGCTTACCAAAGCCTTTCGGCGCGATTTGAAAGACCATCCTGGTCGCTTCTGGTCACTCGTTGGAACTCCGTGGCTTCCCCTCCGGATGGATCTGACTCGGTGGCGGCTTCTTTTGAGGCTGCAAAACGGAACTGGACGGACCTGTCTCAGCGCCTCGGAGGGCTTGATGTCGACAAGCTTGCTTCTCTAACTTTTTACTCCAGTGTTCCTCGTTATCAGACACAGCTTGCTAACGCTCTTGACCATCGAATGGCCATTCTCCCGAACGTTGCGCTTCCACCAGATGAGCTGCTAAACCTGGTATCCAGATTTGAGCAATCATCTGGTGGTGCTGATGTCAGTGCAATTTCACGTGGTGGTTTTCAAGGATTGGGAAGTCGTTGAGGACAATTCAAAGGAGGTCGAGGATCTGCAGGGGGGCGAGGAAGTTCCCAGACTGGAGGAGCGAGTGGTGGACCAAAGGTACAACCGGACTCGTGGGGTTCAAAAAACTTGACCGAGGATAATCCATGCACTATGTGCTGGGAGTGGGGACACTGGGCGCCTGACTGTCCCAGGACCAAGGAAGTCTCACGGCTCTGGAGGATCCACAAGTCAAGGACCCCAATGTCAAACTGAAAAAGTCATTGGTGTTGTCCAGCCATCTGATACAAACAGGCCAAGTTGCTTTGATAACGGCGGCACCATCATCTTCTCCAGAGGCACTCATTGACTCGGGGGCTTCACATCATGTAACGTCCAACCGATCTCTCTTCACTTCCATGAGATCTATAACCCTAAAGCTCTGTGTTGCGTCCAAAGACGAATTTTGTGTAGACGGAATTGGCGACGCCGTTTTACACACGTCTTTGGGACCGCTACATCTGAAGGATGTGCTGTACTGCAGGTGCATTTCTGGAACGGTAGTATCTCTCGGTTATTTTGCGGCGTGGGACGGATCGGTCAAATTTGATGATGTTTTCACCTTAATCCAAGACGGTGTTAGGTTCCCCACCTTCATGCGTCAATATCGTTTTTTCCTCTCTCTCATTATCCCCACTCCTTCATCAGCGTCTATTGAATCTTGTGAAAATCTTCCATCAGTCTCATCCTTGCAATCAAATCTTTGGCACTCCCGTTTGGGACACATGGGAATTCGAACTCTGAATAAAATGATTGCTAAGTCTTGTGTCAACGGTTTGCCCAAACGGAAACTGAAGGTACCACGGTCCCCGTGTGGGAGCTGCTCTTTGGCAAAAAGTCAACATCGGCCTTTCATCTCTGACTTGCGAGGACTCACATCAAAAGTTGGGGATTGTGTTGCAGCTGACCTCATGGGTCCGTATCCCAAATCCCTTGAAGGTTTCACCTATGTCATGGTTGTACAGGATATCCATTCACAATTAACTTCAGTTATCGGATTGTCCTCGAAGGCATCAGTGCCAACTCACCTCATCAAGTGGATGTCGCAGTTTGAGCTACAGACGGGATTCAAGGTCAATATGGTTCGAACGGACAATGTGGGCGAGTTCACATTGAAGGCGTTTGAGAAGTCTTTGGATGAAAGGTCCATCAAGCATGAGTTGACGGTTCCTTACGAGCATCATCAGAATGGGCAGGTTGAGAGGACAAATCAAACGCTCATGGAAATGACTCGGTCATTCATTGTTCATGCTAAGTTGCCGGTAACTCTATGGATGCATGCTATAAGACAGGCTGCTTGGGTCTTTAACAGACTGGTCCATGCTGACGATTCAATTACACCTTTCCAATCAGTCATGGGAAGGCAACCATCACTCAAGATGATCAGGACTTTTGGCTGCAGAGCTTACCTCCATGACATCGAGCATTCCAAGAAAATTGGCCCAAGATCGACGGCACTCATTCATATTGGGATCTCTGAAAATTCCCATGGTTGGCTATTATGGGATCCTTGCACCAACAAGGTGGTGCGAGGGGCATCTGTCATATTTCATGAACATGACTTGCCTTCGCAGCTTACTACATCCACGTCCTTGAACCCTTTGCTGAATAGTGTTGAGGTCTCCGGTTTAGAGGCGGTCCTCGATTCAATCCAAACGGCTGGGCTTGGCAATTTTACACTATTTGATCAACTCAAGCTCCAGGATGTCGCACTGGACTCAGTCACAGCCATGGCCAACACTCTCTCGGATGCACCAAATTCCTATCGGGAGGCGATGGCGGATCCACTTGCTTCCAGCTGGAGTGCAGCGTGCCGAGAGGAATTAGGAATGATGGACAGGCTGGGAGTATGGGATGTGGTGCAACGCGAGCCGGAGATGGAGGTTCTTGGATGTCGGTGGGTTTTCGCCATTAAGCGCAAACAGACAGGGGAGATACTTTGTTTCAAGGCACGACTTGTGGCCCAAGGATTCACACAGGTGATGGGCGTGGATTTCGCGGAGACGTTTGCTCCCACCCCGACGTTTGCTTCTCTTTGACTATTGTTTGCAATGGCGGCCCGGAATCAATGGCCAGTCAAGTCATTCGATGTCAAGTTGGCTTTCCTACATAGCCCAATCGACTACGACGTCCTGGTGAAACCCCCAGATGGTCTCGATATACCTCCCAGTCGGGCGTTGATAGACCCACGCCAAGCGCGCACGCCAACGCCAGCCCGCACGCCATTTTTTTTTGGCGTGCGGGGCCTACACGCCATTTTTTTTTGGTGTGTAGGGTCTAAACGCCAAAATAAATTGGCGTGTAGGCCCCACACGCCAAAAATGGCGTGCGGTTCCCACACGCCATTTTTTTTTGGCGTGTGGGCCCCGCACGCCAAAGAAAATTGGCGTGTGGGACCCGCACGCCAATTATTTGGCGTGCGGGGCCCACACGCTCACGTAATCGAATGGCCCCTCCCATTCGATTACGTGAGCGGGGGGATCGATATGTGTATCCCCATACACATAATACATGTATGTATTATGTGTATGGGATATACACACCCCCCGCTCACGTAATCGAATGGCAGGGGCCATTCGATTACGTGAGCGAGCCCGAGTCTGTTTCCGGACTGGGGCTCGCTTATGGTCCTGGTTTTTTGAACCAGAACCACAACAAACCCCGCTCTCCGACTCGATCAACCAAAGCGGTGAGTCTGGTAATCCGAAAAAAAAAAAAAAAAAAAAAAAAAAAAAAAAAAATCAAAAAAAAAAAAAAAATCAAAAAAAAAAAAAAAAAAAAAAAAAAAAAAAAAAAAAAAAAAAAAAAAATCAAAAAAAAAAATCAAAAAAAAGTCAGAAAAAAAAAAAAAAAAAAAAAAAAAAAAAAAAATCAAAAAAAACGAAAAAAAATCAAAAAATGAGAAATAAAAAATGAGGAAAAAACCCCAAAAAAACCAAAAAAAAAGGGTTTTTTTGGGGTTTAATTTTGTGGAAAAGCCCACAGGCCCAGGGCTCCAAGACCCAACTGGCCCAAAGACAGGGCCCAATGGCCGTAAGAAGGGGCCCGCCTCTGCCCATCACCTCCCGTGGGCCCACAGGCCCACTTTGATGCTCCAAAGGGGCAATAAAACATTCAAAGGGGCCATTCAAACCCCCCAGGCAGCTCAAAGGGCCCCGTATAAGCCCCAGACGCACTCCATCCCCCCCAAAAGTGGCCCATCTCAAACACATCTCTTCCTATTTCCATTTTTTTTTTCACCGTAAATATAGTAACACGTGCTGACAAACTCTCCCATTCAAATGCAAACAGATTCCGCACAAATCACCAAATCAGCAGCAAAAGATGTCACACACCGGTGATTACAACTCCGCAACCAATCAGCCTCCACGCCCATACGGATTCTATGAGGTTGACCCCAACCATCACCCGCACGCCCCACTTGGCAACATGTATCAAAATCAAACCTCTGCGTATGGAAATCCACACGTGCTTGGCCAACCTGCAGCTCCAATCAATCAATCAGGCCACCTCGCAACTAACTATGGCTACCCAAGCAACCAATATGGCCAAGCCCCCCAGCCCCTTACTGTCCCCTCAGCCCACCCAGCCACCTACAGCTTCAATGACAACAACTACAGACTGGCAATCCAGCCAAACCCTGGGCCCCCAGCCCACCCAGTAGCGCAGCCTGTGTTCCGCCCATATGAGGTACAATTGCCTCAATTCACCCACTATCACAATCGACCTCCAGCCTCTACCTATCAGCTTGATCCAGCCCAACCATCCTATCTGGCTCAGCCAGCCCTCTACGCACCACCTCATATAACTCAAGCCCCACCATCCCATCCTTTTCCGCAATCCCATCAAGCACCACAAATCTCAAACTACTGGCAGCCGGGACCCCAACCATTGTCCCACCCGGCCAACCCATTCACTCTTGGGCCCACTCACTTCCAAGGCCTGCCAACCTCACACAATTTCCCCGTTGGCCAACCATCAGTGCCCGCTCCGCCGCAGACAAATCAAGTCCCTTCCATACCCGTCATGCAAGATATGCAGCCATCTCTGGGGGAAATAACCTCCTCTGCTCCATTTAGCCCTCAAATTTGGCCACCTGCACAACCAAGTCCTCAACAGTTTCCCCAAGGAACTTTCAGCCCTCAAGACCCTCAAAATGTGGCTGAAGGTGAGTCTTCAAATACTTCTCCACTTTGTTTTCATATTAACAAGAACTAATGTTTACCTACTCAATCTCCCAGTCAAATACCCAAGGGCCATGGCTACATCTCCCGGCGGATATCAACCTGCATCACCCAGCCCTCAAGTATTTCCCCGAGCAAATTTCAGCCCTCAAGTCCCTCAAACTGTGGCTGAAGGTGAGTCTTCAAATACTTCTCCACTTTGTTTTCATCTTACCAAGAACTAATGTTTACCTGCACAATCTCCCAGTAAAATACCCAAGCGTCACGCCTACATCTCCCGGCAGGTATCACCCTGCACCACCCAGCCCTCAACCGTTTCCCCCTGCAACTTTCAGCCCTCAAGTCCCTCAAACTGTGGCTGAAGGTGAGTCTTCAAATATTTCTCCACCTTGTTTTCATCTTACCAAGACCTAATGTTTACCTAGTCAATCTTCCAGTATACCCGCTCAATCCTTTAGGACGTTCACCGCTGGCCCCCGCAATGTTACCCGCTGCCAATCAACCGCATAAAGTGTTGATGAAATCTGAAGATGTACAATCTTATGATTATTCAGTTGGCAGTAAGTTCTTCTAGTTTCTTAATTCGCCCACTTGAGGCAGACTGGCTGAACTGCTTGTGTTTCCAGATGCAATGGATGCACCACCCGAATTCCTTTTCACATGTGTCACTGATCTCAAACACTTTGTCACCACATGGGCCCACAAGCATGGTTACGCTCTGAAAGTTTGTGCTTCCAAGAGGGACAAGAACATCTACTTTGCATGCACAGTTGCCGGGGAAGACCAAACCTCAGTTGATGCTATCCGGTTTCGAGAGTCTAGGAATAAGCGACTGGGGTGCTGCTTCAAAATATCCGGCCACAAACCGACTTCAGTAAAACTCAAGGATGCACCATGGGAACTCCGATGCCGAAAGACGATTGAGCACAATCATGGTCCAATCAATCTGGAACATGTAGTCATCCACAAGAAGCTCTCTGTCGAAGGCCAAACTGAGGTTGCTCGCTTATCGTCTCTAGGAATGCAACCCCAGGCAATCGCTAGACTCCTTACTAGCAGTGAGGGAAGGTTTGTAACCAACAGGACGATATACAACACAAAGCAGGCACTGAGGGCGGAGAAGAGGGCTGGCAACACCCCAATCGAGTACCTCCTACGTTGCCTCAACGAATCCAATTGGACACACGAGGACATTTACGATACGGACGGCAAGCTCCTTTACTTGTGGTTTGCGCACCCAGGATCGTTGCTTCTTGCTCGCAGGTTCCACCATGTGGTCAACATTGACTGCACTTACAAGACGAACCTGAACAACTACCCCCTGCTGCATGTGGTTGGCCAAACTGCAACCAATCACAGTTTTTCGATTGGTTTTTGTTTGATGCGAAACGAGAAGAATGAGGCCTACTCATGGGCTCTTGATAAGTTGAAGTGGGTGGTATATTTGACTAATCACCTATTCTCATCATAAACTGACTGTACTCCGGTGCCTGTGTGATACCCATAGATCTATATGGGACGCTGACCACGCGCCAAAGGTCTTTGTGACAGACAGGGAATCAGCACTGCGTAATGCTATCTCAAAGCACTTTCCGAATGCAACCGCGAACTTGTGCATGTGGCACATCGATTGGAAAATTGTGACAAACTGCAAGCAAGCCTTTGCTGGCGATGGCGAAGCATGGGCCAAATTCATGAGGCTCTGGCATGAGGTCGCACATGCCCCCAATGAGGACACCTGCAACTCAAAGTGGGCTCAACTGACACGGTACCTAGTCACTCGAACTAACGTCTACGAATACCTGTACAAGAACGTCTGGAGCGAGCGACAGAAGTTCATGAATGCGTGGGCCGGAATGACACCCCATCTAGGAAATCTGACTTCGTCACGATGTGAATCTGCCCACAGCTGGCTGAAAACCTATGTGACGTCGGCTAGGTGCGACTTTGCAACACTTTTCATTACAATTGCTGCAGCAGTGGACCGACAACTTGACACAGCCCACACGAACCTGGCACACGAGTTACAGAAGGGATTAACCGGACTACCAAATGCCTTCAAGTCCCTCAGCTGCAAAATCTCCTGTCATGCGCTCAAGTTGGCCTTGTCTCAGTACAACAAGTTCATCAAGATGAAGAAAACCAAGCCTGGGGATCCCAGCCTTCAATGCAAAGGTAATTTCCAGGCTGGCTTGGGCATTCCGTGTTCGCACACTATTGAATGTTTGGTCCAGGGGAAGGGAGATGTGGAGCCTTCTGATTTCCATGTCCAGTGGCATCTGGCCTATAACCCTGATGGTCCAGTGAGTCCTCCTGATGTATGACTTGTTCATGTCCCTCCTAGCTAATCTTCATCCATGTTCATTGCAGGCTCTTGATGAACCACTGTACGACTTTGACAACGATTTTGAGGATTTCAAGCAGGAGATCTTGGCGTCCCACCACCCCTCGGCATTAGAAGCAACAATGAAAAAATTACGAAGGGTCCATGCAAGTACACACGTGGTCCCGCTTGCAGAGCCTGATCCTATCCGAGTGAAACACAAACTGGAAAGGCCGTGGAAGAAGAGAAAGGGTAGTGGGCGAGTTCAAAAGCGCGATGACACCCATGCAGAAATTGTGGAAGCGCAAATCCAAAAGGCGCAGGCAAGGAAAGCAAGACAGACGGCCGGTGTATCAAAAGGAAAAGTGGGTAAGAGACAGTCCAAGCGCGCGCAGGCTCCATTGGACACCTCAGCTTCTTCCTCTGGGGACCTGGATGAGCTACCCAGTGTGGAGACACTCATGCGTAAGCAACTTTATTGCATGTCTTTTTAAGAGGCTGATAACTGATGGACTTACTAAGCAGTCAAGAGAACTCACCCCCCACGAATTGGCAGCCTCACTATTGGGAAACGGAATCGGGGGTCTTCCAGTTCAGGAACATCACGGCGCAAGGAAACGTGGCAGCCCAAGTATGGTAGTAAGGATGGTGTAACAGATGAAGATTCTGATTCTGCAGATGCAGTTTCAGATGAAGATTCTGATGCCCCAGATGGGGAATCAGATGAAGAATCTGATGCCCCACATGGGGCATCAGAAGAAGAATCTGATGCCACAGATGGGGAATCAGTTGCAGAATCTGACGCACAAGGTGGGCAATCAGATGAAGAAACTGATCCCCCAGTGGATTCCTCCTCATCTATTGAGATGCAGGATGAGGAAAAGCTGCTGTCACCTCCAGAAGCCTCAAGAAAAGCCTCAAGCTCTCATGATCAGTTTCCGGGTGAGGCCAGGCTACATTCACCCCCAACAGCCAAGGTAAGTACTATAACTTTGACATTAGATTATCAGGGTCTGATTCCATTGTATTTTCATAGGACCGGCATGTAGATGCTGAGGTTGCACCCAAGGCTGGCCGAACAAGACAGGGGAATACCAACCCTGATGTTGCAGTGAGTGACTCAAGCTTGACACGGACAAGGAGGAATGCACTGACTGTAACTGATAACCAACTTTTCATCATTCTTGTCAGGCGGAGCTTCCACCATGGATCTTAAAATACCTGCATTCCACTTATAACCCTGCAGGTGATGGGAACTGTGGTTATGCATGTGTGGCACATGCATTGGCAGCAGATAGACCAGAGGGTCCCTACGCTAAGGCCAATGGGTGGTACCAAGTGCGAAAGGATGTGTTAGAAGAGATGGAAAAGGAAAAGGCACATTGGAAAAGATACCTTGGGGGGCCTTCAGAATTCGACCGCGCTTACGGACGTGTTCAGGTGACTGACCCACGTGGATCAGTCCCCATGAACAAATGGATGAGCAAGTTGGATGTGGGACCGATTCTGGCCAATGCGTATAACCGGCCATTTGTCTTCCTCAGCAGAACGGGCGGGAGCACCACATATATTCCCGCCACTGTTCCCCCGGACCCTAAACCGCTGCCAGCCCTCTTCTTATCATTTTTCAATGATAATCATTGGATACGTGTGATAGTCAAGCGGACCCCCACGATTCCCTTTCCTCTCCCTAAAGTCTCCCGGTTATTTCACAAGAGCCCAGCAGCTGCTTGGCTAGACTGTGTTTCCCCTTCCACTACTCTTCACTCTTTGTTACCTAAATGATTAAAGGTACCAAGTTACTGCAAGTAACACTAATTATTATTATCCTTATTAATGTTTACCATTCTTATTATTCTTTAATATTATTCCTTTAAGATCTCTAGTGAATATTATTAGTATTATTAATTCATCATTATGACTTTAAGAAGTGATAACATAGTATTATTAAACTACAATCTTTACAATAAATAATATACTTAATTTAAAGGGCATTAATAAAAAAACCCGGTTTTTTCCGCGTTTACACCCGGGTTTCTGCGCAGCTGCGGCTGCGCAGTGCACCCGGTTTTCCGCCTTTACACCCGGTTTTTTTTAATTTTTAATTTTTAAGCAAATAGCATGTGGAGGGCGGCATTTGATGCGCGTGACCTCCCCAATCATCCTCATTAAATATTTTATTTAAAACAAATGAAAATAAACAATTAAAACAAGGAAAATAAACAAAACAACATAAAAATATGGAGGGCAGCATTTTAAATAAGTAAAATAAACAAAAGTAAATAATATAAAATTAAACAAATAAGAATGAATGAAATGAATAAAATTAATCAATTAATTAAAAGCAAGAGACATAATTGCAAGTAAATGATTTATGAATAACGCAACTTCCCCAATTATCCTCATTCAATATTTTATTTAAAACAAATAAAATAAATAAGTAAAACAAGTAAAATAAACAAAACAAAAGTAAATTAAATTAAACAAAATAAATGGAATAAATGAAATGAATAAAAGAAATCCTGGAAATCAAGCTGTGAGGATTTTTTATGAAAAAACCGAGTGGATTGGCCAAAAAAAATAGAAGCCATAGTTTTTTTGCAAAAAGAAAAATTACTATAAAATTCTACACCCCTGTAAGTATAATAAATAAATTTACTATCTCCAAAAACAATGCAAATCCGCCCGCAAAAAATTAAATAAAAAAACCGGGTGTAAATGCGGAAAACCGGGTGTACTGCGCAGCAATTTGGACGTCGCCGCTGCGTAAAACCGGTTAACTGGGTTTTTTTATTAATGCCCAATTTAAATATACTTAAATTAATAATACCTTGATTAACTAACACATGAATAATTCAGGCTACTCTGTGATAATAAATAATAGAGTGATAATATAGTATGATTAAACTACAATCAATCTTTACAATAAATGATATACTTAAATTAATAATACGTTGATTAACTAACACATGAATAATTCAGGTTACTCTATGATAATAAATAATACTCATAAGATGTGACAATAACAAATGACACATACGCATTGATAAGTTAATATTTTATTAATATTAATAAAAGGGCCTTTAATATAATAAGGGCATTAATCAAAAAACCCAGTTTTTCCGCATTTACACCCACTTTTCTGCACAGCTGCGGCTGCGCAGTGCACCCGGTTTTCCGCATTTACACCGGGTTTTTTGTATTGTTAATTTTTAAGCAAATAGCACGTGGAGCGCGGCATTTGATGCGCGTGACCTCCCCAATCATCCTCATTTGATATTTTATTTAAAACAAATAAAATAAAATAAACAATCAAAACAAGGAATATAAACAAAACAAAACAAAACAAAACAAAAATATGGAGGGCGGCATTTTAAATAAGTAAAACCAGTAAACATTATTTATTTATCAAAATTTTAAATTTATTTATTATACTTAAAGGGGTGTAGAACTTTGTGGTAATTTTTAATTTGCAAAAAAACTGTGTCTTCTACTTGTTTTGGCCAATCCACCCGGTTTTTTTTTAATTTAATTTTTTGCGGGCGGATTTCCATTATTTTTCAAAGTTTTAAATTTATTTCTCATACTTACAGGGGTTTAGACTTTCATGGTAATTTCTATTTTGCTCAAAAACCATGGTTTTTTTTTTTTTGGCCAATCCCGCCGGTTTTTTCATAAAAAATCCTGACAGCTTAATTTCCAGGATTTCTCAACATTTTCACATTTTTTAAACTTTTTCTAAGCACTTTAAGGGGTGTAGAATTTAATGTGAATAACAGTTTTTTTTTTAAATCACTGGTTGGATTTTGATGATTTTTGGACTCAATTTATTTCCAAACACCTTCACATCTGTCTTTCAAGATATTCAGGGAGTTTTTAAATGGATTCATACACTTTAGAGGGTGAAGAATTCATTGGAAACAAATACTGATTATAAAATTGACTTCTTATCAGATTTCATGACAAAGAAATGGAAATACAATTATACACAGAGGTATGGTACATTGCATGATGCTTTGGAGTGTTACATGTTGTTTATTAAATAACCAAAAACCGGGTGTAAATGCGGAAAACTGGGTGTAAATGCGGAAAAACTGGGTTTTTTTATTAATGCCCTAGAATAAATGAAATGAATAAAATAAATAAATAAAATACAAAGGAAGAGACATAATTGCAAGTTAATAATTTATTAGCACACAAATAATATGTATAAGAAAGAGAAAATGTTATCAACACTACTGATAACAGCTAGAAAATGCTTACAAATGGTGAATATACGCCTGAATTACATTCCTGAACTGATATGTAATGGGCAAAAAAAAATAGAAGACATTGTTTTTTTGGGAAATAACAATAACCATAAATTTCTACACCCCTGGAAGTATATTAAACATTTGTCAAATGTTGAAAAAAATTCAAAATCCGCCTGCAAAAAAAAAATCAAAAAAAGGGTTCAAAAGCGGAAAACCGGGTGTGCTGCGCAGCAAATTTGAGGTTGCCGCTGCGTAAAACTGTGTGTAAACGCGGAAAAACCGGGTTTGTTCCTTAATGCCCTATAATAATTATGATACCACTAAGGAATCCCAATAGCCCAATTCTGGATAATCTATAGTTTAATGCTGATATATCATCAAGAATTGGCCACAACCTACCTTCAATAAGGTAGAAACCACAAACCCACATGAGTACTCCTTGGATGCCCATTAATAATACTCTGTTTGGGTTATATTGCAAAAAACACTTAAGTCTGATGTTTCATTCAAGTGGATGAGCAAGACAGTGGTGGAAATTACAACTCAAGGACATGTGAATGAGAAATAAAAGGGAAACCAAAGAAAAAACAACCCCCGGTACATATATCAGAAGTGGTAGTTGGCTACAGCTATTTCTATATCTTGGGAAAACAAAATTTGGAGGTTTTGAATAGAAAAAGATTTGTGAAACTCTTCATGGGGTTTTTTCCAATCAACCATTGGCAAACCATCATGACCAATCCGGTTAAATCCCATGGAGCACAAAAAGTTGAGAAAGTATAATCGGAGGTTATCCAAAGTCCCGTGAGGCATCACTGAAGTATTACCACTATCAACCTTATGTTTCAGAACATTGGTGCCAAATTCCAATAAGGCCGAAGCATTTGAAGTAGTCGGACGTTCGGACCCGTATTTGTTAGTGACAAAGGCGGTTGTTGGACCAAAAACCAGGAGACCAGCAAGCATCCGCATTTGCTCCCGCGTGTTTAATGTTGAACACTCATCAAGCTTTTTATACTTTGGTCTTGTTGGTGCCTGGAGACCGCAGATGTAACACAAGGCTGACATAGCCCCCGTGAAGTATAGACCAAGGACCTTGAGACCGGAGGTGTTTGGTTGGGGGCTTGATCCATCCTTTGCGTGACTTCCAAGGTTTTCATAAGTTCGTTGGAATGCAAGATGGGCAGTATGCACCAAAGATTCGTCCAGGGGGAGAGGCTGCCATTCACTGCCCTGTTGCTCCATGTGTCGAAGGGCCCAGCAGTCTTGCAAAGCACTTTTAAGCCGGAGATAAGCGTGGTCACTTGGAGAGAAGTATGAGGCCAGATTCGCCGCAAGTGTGTGGGTCTGGACACGTTTGGACAGCGGCGCCTTCCGGTTCTCCTGGGAAGCCTCGAGCTGTGCCATGTTGACAACTTCAGGAGTTATCAGAGAGAGAGCACCAGGTTGAGTGGGGTTAAGAATTCTCTCTGCTTACCACACAAATATCAGCCTTTGTGATGTATGAACAAGTGAGACAAAAAGTGAGTATTTACCAGATTTGCATGCCTTCAGAAGTGTATCCACTTCCCTCCAAACAACTCGGCTGAACTCCTGTGGCATCGTTGGATGTGGTGTGACCATTGAGGGGAGGTGTGTGAGGATGAATGCTATGTTTTCAATCATTTTCTCGGCTGAACGGTGTGACCACACAATTCCACCCGCCAAATTTTCATTCAAATCATCTGCCAATGCTTTTGGAAGCATTGGGCCAGGGATAAATAGACCCATAGCTGTGCGCAAAGGAGGGATGTTAATTACAAGATGGGTGTGCATAAGCAATGGGGAGTGACTTACAAGGAGGCGTCAGGACAGGGGGAGGAGGAATTGATTCGCCCGGTGGTCTTTGGGTAGGTGGCTTGACTGTTGATGGCCCAGCAACAGGGGGGTTCCGTGGAATTCTGAGGCCTTGCAGTGATTGCGCAGTGATGAATTCGTGAGAGGTGGGATGAGGGGTGAAGAAATTATACATGGGGCCTGTATTTTTAGAAGAAGAAGCAGAGTTGTCCAGGCGCGCCTTTTTGCTCGTAGGGTCTTCAACCGTAGGATCTTCAATTCGTACCATGTCATAGCGATATCGGGTTTGTTGTGGCACCGGTTCATGGACTGGCTCCTGGTGGAAGGTAGGTTTGGGACGTCCATGAAGGAATCGTTGGAGGACTTGCTGGTCTTCTGCACCATCTTCAGAGTCATCTGTTTCACCCTCTGCGTCAGGGTCTTCAGAGCTGTCCCGGATGGCTGGATTGTTAATTTCTCGTCTCCTGTCCGCATTGGGGGCTTTGGAGGACTTCTGGCCAATGAGTTGTTGGGCCGTTTGTACGCTTTGAAAGAAAGACTGGCCAAAGGTGTTGAGGGTTGTCTTGTGGCCTTCGACATCTGTCCGCATCTCTCCGCTTCGACGTGGGGATCCATCAGCTGGGTTTGTTGTGTTGGGCTGGCCATATTGAACATCCTTGTTTATTTGGTTTGCAAATTGATTGAGGGTGGGGATTGGGTTGGTTTCTGGAGGTAGGTGATCAGGAGTGGGTGCATATAAGTATGCCATTGAGTCGGTTGCAAATTCAGGGCGGGGGTGGGACTGTGGTGGAGCAGGCCTAGTGGCGCCTAAGGTGTTTTTAGCCGGGGCCGCGGTTCTGGAGACCTGTTCATTCTCATCGTCTGACTGCTCGTATTCAGCCTTTATTTTAGAGGCCCAATTCTCCAGGTTTTCACGTTCATCTGGTTCCAACGCAGGGTGCCGCGCCAGCTCTGTGCATTTTTCCCAGAGATCCAAACCTGTGTAATGGTGGGAGGGTGGGTGGGAGTGAGCCAGCTACTTATATTATACACAAAATAAAGGAATGAATCTCACGTCCTAGTTCACAGGTCTGATGTGAAGACATTGTTGATTGTTGAAGTCAAGTTGGTGATTTGTGCGGAATCTGTTAGCATATGAATGGGAGAGTATGTCAGCAAGTGTTACTATCTATGGTAAAAAAAATTAAAAAAAAAAAAAAATGGAAGAGATGTGGGGGAATGAATGTGTTTGAGATGGGCCCATTGGGCCACTTTTGGGGGGGATGGAGTGCGTCTGGGGCTTATATGGGGCCCTTTGAGCTGCCTGGGGGGTTTGAATGGCCCCTTTGAATGTTTTATTGCCCCTTTGGAGCATCAAAGTGGGCCTGTGGGCCCACTGGAGGTGATGGGCAGAGGCGGGCCCCTTCTGACGGCCATTGGGCCCTGTCTTTGGGCCAGTTGGGCCTTGGGGCCCTGGGCCTGTGGGCTTTTTTTCTCCCACAAAATTAAACCCCAAAAAAAACCTTTTTTTTGGTTTTTTTGGGGTTTTTTCCTCATTTTTTATTTCTCATTTTTTTTTTTTTTTTTTTTTTTTATGTTTTTTTTTTTTTTTTTTTTTTTTTTTTTTTTTTTTTTTTTTTTTTTTTTTTTTTTTTTTTTTTTTTTTTTTTTTTTTTTTTTTTTTTTGTTTTTTTTGTTTTTGTTTTTTTTTTTTTTTGTTACTCACATTTTTTTTTGGGTGGTGGTGTCTTGAATTCGTGGTCGTTCTGGTTGAAAACAACCAGACCGACGGTCTGATTCCTGAAAGGAATCAGACTCGGCGGGCTCGCTCACGTAATCGAATGGTCCCTACCATTTGATTACGTGAGCGAGGGGATATCGCATGTGATATCCCCATACACATAATACATGTATGTATTATGTGTATGGGGATATCGCAGGCGATATCCCCCCACACGCCAAACAATTGGCGTGTGGTACCCGCACGCCAATTGTTTGGCGTGCGCTCCCACATGCCAAACGATTGGCGTGTGGGAGCGCACGCCAAACAATTGGCGTGCGGGTCCCACACGCCAATTTTCTTTGGCGTGCGGGGCCCACACGCCAAAAAAAAAAGGCGTGTGGGAACCGCACACCATTTTTGGCGTGTGGGTCTCACACGCCCTTTTTTTTGGCGTGTAGACCCTACACGCCAAAAAAAAAGGGCGTGTAGGCCCCGCACGCCAAAAAAAAATGGCGTGCGGGCTGGCGTTGGCGTGCGCGCTTGGCCTGCGTTTATCAACGCCCCTCCCAGTCATGTTCTACGTCTGAAGAAGGCGCTTTACGGTACAAAGCAGGCAGGTCGATGCTGGTGGATTTATCTAAGGGATAAATTGGCGACCATTGGATTTGCGCCGAATCCAGAGGATCAATCCACCTATACCCTTTGGCGGGGATATGAATTGGCTTTCTTGTGGATTCATATCGATGATGGAATACTCACGGCCAGCTCAACGTCTATACTCTCTAGAATCCAGGAGGATTTGTCTAATGCTCTCGATCTCAAGTGGGACGCGGAGCTCGCCAGCATCATTGGCATCAGAGTCAGAGAGACTGATGGAGGTTTTCTCCTTGATCAGCCCATGTTGATTGATAAACTCCTTCTGACTGAATCATCTTCCGTCAAAACCAGAACACCAATTACTTCATCTGACTTGGTCTCCAACCCGGCGACGAAAATGGACAAGGAGTACCTTTCTCGCATTGGCACACTGCTATACCTTTCGCAGGGTTCACGTCCGGACATCAACTTTGCGGTGAACTTCCTTGCAAGGTTTTCCATGAATCCGGACGCGTCTCATTGGGCGGCCCTCCATCACCTCATATCATACATTTGATATTCGTCGCGACTTGCCTTGCCAATCATCCCAGACACAGGAGGCTCAATCGCGGATTGTGTCACTACATACGTTGATGCCAACTGGGGAGGGAAAGCTGGTTGTTCTGTCCATGGCTTCTTTACCCTTGCTTGGGGATCCCCTGTGTCTTGGTCTTCCAAGTGCCAATCTTGCATCGCCCAATCAACCTGCCAAGCTGAGTACATGGCGCTCTCCTTCGGTGTGAAGGATGGGCAATGGATCAACAGTCTGGTACAACAACTTTTAACGGTGGATACGCCAAAGTTTCTTTCAGACAACCGTTCTGCCATTGCAATCAGTTCCGACTGCGCCACTCGGAAGAATCATTGACACATCGAGCGGGAATTCCACACTATCAATGAACTCCTTTATCTCAACAAGGTCGTACTCAACTGGATCGGTACCAACGAGCAACTGGTGGACGTCTTAACAAAGGCTCTTGGTTGGCGAAAGTTGGAGGAGTTTCTGATGAAGGCGGGTTGGAAACCTCAGCCTACCACTTTGGCAAGTAATAGGGGGGCAGTGTGCGCTGGCAGCGATGATCATACACCCCCCGCGATTGTCCGTCTCCCTCCTGAACAAGATACAAACGTCACGAGCTGATTGGTTCATTGGAAGCTAACCTATGACTTGTTATTTTATGGATAGCCTCTCCGATGTCACTTTATCAACCCTCATATGGCTCGAGCGATTCTGTCGACCAGACCCATTCTCTCTGGCCTATTCATCTGTTCATCCTTTCTTACTTTCCACTCTCTATTTCTTTGTATTTTTTCTGTTCTTTTCTATTTTGCACTCCTTCTTTTTTCCTTTTCCTCTATACTTTTTTCTCAATTTTCTCTTTGTTGATGGATTACACTACACTGGCGTCTAATTACCTCTTGCCTCAACTCACTTCATCTCATTCTTTATTTAGTTTTTCTCTTTTATTTTGTCTTTTCATTTTTCTTTTTCTTTTTCCGTATTCTTATGGTGTGGTTGAGGGGGGGAATGTTATGTTTATAGTATGCTTATTATTTATTAATACATATTATAGCTTAAATATTTACACATCTACATGTTATAATACTTTCTATATACATATTTTCTCACCAACACAAACATGTACATGTTTTCAAACTATATATGGGCGTTGATAAACGCACGCCAAGCGCGCACGCCAACGCCAACCCGCACGCCAATTTTTTTGGCGTGCGGGGCCTACACGCCATTTTTTTTTGGCGTGTAGGGTCTACACGCCAAAATAAATTGGCGTGTGAGACCCACACGCCAAAAATGGCGTGTGGTTCCCACACGCCAATTGTTTGGCGTGCGGGTCCCCCCTCGCTCACATAATCGAGTGGGAGGGCCCACTTGATTACGTGAGCAAGGCCGGCTGACGAGGTTATACAACCTTGTCAGCCGGGAGGACTTCCTCCCGGCACGAGGCTGTATAACCTCGTCAGCCGGGAGGACTTCCTCCCGGCTGACGAGGTTATACAACCTCGTCAGCCAGGAGGAAGTCCTCCTGGCCGACGAGGTTGTATAACCTCGTCAACCGGCCTTGCTCACGTAATCAAGTGGGCCCTCCCACTCGATTACAACCTCTTCGGCCAGGAGGAAGTCCTCCCGGCCGACGAGGTTATACAACCTCGTCAGCCAGGAGGACTTCCTCCTGGCTGACGAGGTTGTATAACCTCGTCAGCCGGGAGGAAGTCCTCCCGGCTGACGAGGTTATACAGCCTCGTGCCGGGAGGGGCCTCGCTCACGTAATCAAGTGGGCCCTCCCACTCGATTATGTGAGCAAGGGGGGACCCGCACGCCAAACAATTGGCATGCGGGGCCCACACGCCAATTTTATTTGGCGTGCGGGGCCCACACGCCAAAAAAAATTTGCCGTGTGGGAACCACACGCAATTTTTGGCGTGTGGGTCTCACACGCCCTTTTTTTTGGCGTGTAGACCCTACACGCCAGAACAAAAATGGCGTGTAGGCCCCGCACGCCAAAAAAAATTGTCGTGCGGGTTGGCGTTGGCGTGCGCCGTTGGCGTGCGTTTATCAACGCCCACTATATGTAGCTACACATACTTGAAATCCAGTTTTCCCTTGGGGGAATTTTCCATTCTCATTTTTCTAGTAAAACTCGCTATAATACTCCCGGCCAACAAGGCTGTATAACCTTGTCAGCCGGGAGGACTTCCTCCCAGCTGACAAGGTTATACAACCTTGTCAGCCAGCTTCCTACTGGCTGACAAGGTTGTATAACCTTGTCAGCCGGGAGGAAGTCCTCCCGGCTGACAAGGTTATACAGCGTTGTTGGCCAGGAGGACTTCCTCCTGGCCGGCCAACAAGCGTTCCCACATGCCAAAAATTGGCGTGTGGAGACATGCTCATGTCATCAAACCGGTCCACCGGTTTGATGACGTGAGCAAGTCCCACATGCCAAACAATTGGCATGTGGGACCGGCACGCCAAAAAAAATTGGCGTGCGGGTTGGCATTGGCGTGCGTTTATCAACCCCCGTGGTAATAGTGGCTGAAAAGGGCCACAACTCCTGAATGAAAAAGACTTACTGTAGGCCTCAGGGGAGGAGTGGGGTATCTTTCTTACTAAAATCCCCACATTCCACATAGTTCAGAGACAACCTGACTAGAACAGAATAATAAAAATTAATTAAATAATAAAAATACATATGAAAGAGACACCATTACACAATTAATAATGTAACATGGATTATAATAAACCTAAGCAAATAATAACATCTTAGAATATAAACATTATTACATAGTAATAATGTAATGAACAAATATAATAAATAACTTAATAGTAAAATAAGTAATAACAGATTAACCTATGAGATAATTGATAGTATTATCACATATTCTGATAGAGCAAGTAAAATAACTCAGGGTGCCTCAGCCAAAGTATCCTAGAAAAATTACTCCTTATATTAATAAAATCAACTTAAAGGATATTCCTACTAAGCGCTAAAAACACTTACTAGGTGTAAACATATGTAATATAAGAGTGTTCTAGTATTTAGAAGTCCTTACAATACGGGATAATAACTCAAATACACTATGTAATTATCCTTTCAACTCATAAATAAAAATATTAGATAACATTTGACATAAATATCACGCTGTTTTGTGTTCCTTTTAATATTATTCACTTATACAAATACATACTGTATAATTCAACTAATATAATAACACATAAAAACCACAAAACAATGGATTAATAAAACATTAGTTACCTTCAAATAAACTTAAGAGAAACTTGCACAATTAAAATGAATGACAAGCTCCTTTTTTCATGGGAAAACAACAAATGCTGACACATTTCCCAGGATAAGTTGCTTGTCAAATAAATAAATGGAGAGCTTTAAAAGCGCCCATCCTGAAAATATGACAAGCAATCTCATGGTACAGAACTTTATATACATGAAATAACCAAATTAAAGACAAATAAGCATTTCTACTATAATTTGATTATTTGTTTTAGATATTTGTCAATCAAGTGATCAATACATGTTGTACATCAAACTACCAGCTCTTGAAGCGCCGTCAGATGATTTCATTAGATGATTGACAGGCTGTATTGACATTGACAGCCTGTACATGTAATAATTTGATAAATTACATCATTTATTTCTACTAAGGATAACTCCTTCCTTGTAGTGTTCCCATAGCCAAAATAACACTGGATGTTTTGGCATCAGGGTCCATTAAGGCATTTCAGAGGCCCTTTCTTCCCCCTGTATTTTGATTCCCCAGCTGTATCATATTTACAACCAGCATTCCACCACTCCAGCGGATGTTTTGGCATCAGGGATCCAGAAAGGCATTTCAGAGGCCCTTTCTTCCCCCTGTATTTTGATTCCCCAGCTTTATCATATTTACAACCAGCATACTAGTGTCCTGCCCAGTAAATCAGTCCTCAAGACTCAAAGCCTCTTTCTCTCAACTCCAACTCTGTCCAGCTGTCCACCACACCTTTTCAACCGCTTCAAGCTGTCCAGTTATCCTCTGAAAAGTCCCCAATCCTCCCCTTAAAGCCTACAGTAAGTCTTTTTCTTTCAGGAGTTGTGGCCCTTTTCAGCCACTATTACCACGGGCGTTGATAAACGCACACCAACGTCAACCCGCACACCAATTTCTTTTGGCGTGCAGGGCCTACACGCCAAGAAAATTGGTGCGTGGGAGTGCACGCCAAAAAATTGGCGTGTGGGTCCCACACGCCAAGAAAATTGGTGCGTGGGAGTGCACGCCAAACAATTGGCGTGTGGGTCCCACACGCCAATTGTTTTTGGTGTGTAGGCCCCACACACCAATTTTCTTTGGCATGCGGGTCCCACACGCCAATTTGTTGGCGTGTGGGACGCTCAGGTAATCTAACCGGTCCACCAAGTTGATTACGTGAGCAGATCCCCACACGCCAAAAAAATTGGCTTGTGGGAAATCTTGTTGGCCGGCCAGGAGGAGTTCCTCCTGGCCAACAAGGCTGTATAACCTCGTCAGCCAGGAGGAACTCCTCCCGGCTGACAAGGTTATACAACCTTGTTGGCCGGGAGGAACTCCTCCTGGCTGAGGAGGTTGTATAACCTCATTGGCCAGGAGGAACTCCTTCTGGCTGACGAGGTTGTATAGCCTTGTTGGCCAGGAGGAGTTCCTCCCGGCCAACGAGGTTGTATAACTGTCAGCCACCAAGATATTAAATATAACATGTAACACTTGAAACTGCAAGCTGAAATAATGTTTAAATTAAATTATTATTTTATTTTATTTTATTTTTATTTTATTACTTGACTTTCTGATTATAAGAGGAATTACACTTAACTGTTTCAATAATTGGTATAATAGTCTAACAGTTAAGAACAAGCTTATGAATAACTGACTGATACATAAGGCTCTGTGTTCACGCCACACTCATGACCACACGTAGAAAATAGTAATAAAAATAATTCAAATTATATCTATTTTTATCAAAAATAAAAGGAAATTTAATTAAAGAAAATCCTTGGCAAATCAATTTTCAAACACGCAATAAATGGATAAAGAACCATTTACTGGTATAGTTTTTTCAATGAAAATCCTGGAAAATCCCAGCATAACCCATAGTAATATATACTATAAGATGACATATGGATTCAATTACATATCTTATGTAGTATGTATTATACACATAAGTACATGTGATTTTAAACCAATGATCACTCAGGGCAAGCGCTTTTTCAAGCTCTGGTCCCTAGATAATTTATTCACAAGTATTCCTTAGTGAAATAATTATTTATTGCTGAAATAATTATTTCCCACTAAGTATATTTATTGTGAAATAATTATGGGGTCATTCCAAATAGAAATGAAAAAATCTTTCACATCTGACCACAAAAAGGGTGATAAATTTCCCCTGGTGAACTTGCTCTGATCACTGCTCCCAACAAGGGTGTGAAAGAGCAATTATTTTATTATTTAAAGAGAAGTTTTCTTCACCAAATTGATTGAAGATAACCTCCCCCATTAATTTTAACATATACTCAGATAACTTGTTATAAGCTACCAATGTGCTCACCTTCTCCTGTTAGTAGGGAGGACTGGCCTTTTATCCCTTATATACTATCTTTAGTTAAAATTCCTCAAGAAATCCCCCCCCCCAATAAATTAATACTCCTTAATTTAATTGGAAGAACCGTGTCCTAGTCTGGTTAGTCCTTCTGTGGAATTATTTCCCTTAACAGAATGCTGGCAGCAGGGTTATAACCTGTTTATTTTTTGTTACTTAGTGTTTTTATAACACTAAAGTAAATATTGATACAGATTTTTTTTTTATTACACTTTTTAAGTGTAAGAACTTTTTATTCCTTACTGCACACACCACAATAAGCACTGCCAGCATAATTGCCTAGGATGAAGTAATCCTAGTTAAACTGGGATGCACTCAACCAATTTAAACTTGGTTGGAATCAACTGATGAAATATAAATCCAAGGGACCCCCCTTGGTTTTATATTTCATTGGTTGAGGTCAACCTACTTTAAATTTGTCGTTTGCATCCTAGTTTAACTGGGATGAACTCAACCTAGGCAATCATGCTGGCAGTGAAGTGGAGTAGAGTGCAGCAAGTTGACAATAACCTTGTCAGCCCGGGTGGAACTCCTCCTGGCCAGCCAACAAGATTTCCCACACGCCAATTTTGTTGGCGTGTGTTTATCAATGCCTCTCACAACACCCATCTACAGGTGTATTTCAGATTCTGAATCTACATGTAAATTAACCAAGGGCAGCTCAGAAAAATCACCCAGTAATTATTACTCCTTCATATCCCTTCACAAGGCCCTCAAGTTTTCATATCACTTAAAGATCTACATAACCTTAAATATATACTAGTAGACTATGTAATTAAGGTTAATAGAGTTCAGGTATGATGCATCAATAAGGTTTGAATTATCATTTCTATAGTTACATGTACATGGCACATGTACTAAACGCCACCACCAGCACCATGGCCATACTGTTCCTACTAAGGCCAATATAGCCTAATTGGTTGGTTTTAAAGGGACTAATGGTCCAAAAGGAAGAATGACACATAGTTATCAACCTTACTGGGAAGTATAAACCACTTCAGGCCTTTTGAAACATGTACCCAAGCCCTACCGTAACCAAACCAGTTATACAGGTAACTAGAGATTAGTAGAGGACTAGACTAGGCAACACAGAGCTTCTGATTTGCCCCCAAGAGCCCACGATGGATATATAAACACCCCTTCCTTCCCAAAAAATGATATCCCCATCTTGATTTACATTTACCAGCTTACACTCATCTTATAAACCAGCCTTATACCCTGTTATATAGTTTAGTTTTTGCTTGTTTTATTCCTGAAGTTCATCCAACAACCTTTCACCTTTCTCAGAACTCATCACCAACCTGTTAACCAGTTATATGAGCGCCTCAACACCAGTCATACTCCTCCTGAAGTCATCTTTCCTGGAAATAAACTAGTGAGTCTTATTGCCTCATATACTGTTGAATTTTCTCAATTCTCAGTTGAACATGAGTATCATTGAAGCATGCACACTGGAAGCGCTCCATATCAACATCCTTCAACCGGTTAGGGCTTCCAGTACCTTGATCCTTGACTCAGCTTCAAGTTCCCAATCTCAGTTGACTCAGACAAAAACAACTCATCCGGATCTCTACCCAATTTTACTCAATCTCAATCAAAAAGGCCCGTCCAATACAACTCCTTCCCTCAACTCAAGATATCAATCTCATCAGCAGTAACAACACTCATCTGTTCTCTCATCTCCTTATAAGTTGATCTTTAGGACATCAAGATATCATCTTGATCATTTCTCTCTCTGATTAAAAATTCTTCCTGTGCTATTGTTGCTGTTTGTATTTCTCTTCTTTTCATGTTCTCTTTTTCCTTCTTTATCTTTCCTGTGTGTTGATGAAAAATCCTTCTTCTTCCAATTCAGACTTCCCCAAACATCCTTCACATTATTTTCTTCATATTTATTCTCTAAGTCCTCATACTTAACCTTATTATCCATTAGCTTGCAGTAAATATTTTCTTCTTCATTTTTTCTATTTGCTTTTTATAGTTATTGACTCTCTTCTTTTTATTAGTCTGGTTTCTGTTAGCAATTCAATCATCAAAAAGCCTTTATATACTTCAGTAGTATACTACTGTCTGGGCATACTATCTTACAAAAAAGACCAGAACCTTGGAGGGCACAATGAACCACCCCTGTAACTCAGGTCCCTTGCTTAATAGTAACTTGATTGTTTTTATTAAAACCTTTTCTTTTAAACCCACCATTACCCATTTCCCCTTGACACATACCCTTGTGTTACCACCTGTTTTTTTGCTTGCACCCAGTGCAGCTAGAAAGATTCCAGTCTTTGGCATCACTGATGCTGACAAAACTGAATGGCCCAAACCGCTACTATTCTTAGATATTGCCAAATGTATTTCTCTAATATTGCATAGCCATACACATAATTTTGCTAAACATAATTTTTCAAATTTGGCATTTGTCCAAGGTTATTTGGAAACACAATATTTAGTTCCTGTTAAATTTGGTTTATGTATTGACTTGCACAAGATCTATGTGTATACATGTATAAGTACATATTGAAAACACATCCTATGGAATCAGATGCTTTTATTCTGAATTGACACACATCCTCATTGTCCACTTTGAAAAAACACCTTTGGCCCACTCACCCCGCTTACCAATGTCAGTAAGGCCACGCTCTGTGATGCCAAGGACTACTATCCTTCTAGCTACACAAGGTGCAAGGCTAAAGATAATATGGAATAAATTAGTTTAGAGGTTTTTAATCTTTTTATTAATATGACAAGATTATAAATTTAATTGGGAGGGGCCTACAAGCAGGGGTGTTTTGGGTGCCCTCCAAAGGTTTTCGTGAAAATGCACAGAAGCTTTGTAACATTTTTACACTGGGGCCTGCAAGCAGGGGTGTTTAAGTGCCCAGTAAAAGTAGTGGCTAAGAAAGCGCCACAACTCCTAGTGAAACAAGACTTACTGTAAGCTTTAAGAGGGGGAGGGGAGGCTTTCTCAAGGTAAACTGGACGGTTGGAAGCGGTTGGAAAGGTGGGCTTGATGACTGGACAGAGTTGAATTTGAGTAAAAGGGCCTTTGAAGTCTTTTCAGCTTGCTGTACTCTACTCCACTTATTATGGCGTGTACAGTGAGGACTAAAGAAGTATTTTACACTTTAAAAAGTGTAAATAGACAATTTCAAATAAAAGCAATTACTTAAGTGTTTGTTAAACACTAAGTATAAAAAAAACAGGTTATAACCCTGCTGCCAAAACTTCTATTAAGGGATTTAAATCCTAGAAGGGCTAACCAGATTGATACACGGTTCTTCCAATCCAATTAAAAGTATTTAATTGATTGGGGGGGATTTGGTTGAGGAATTTTAACTATTTAAGATAGTATATAAATAAAGGCCAGTCCTCCTTACTTACAGGAGAAGGTGAGCGCCTTGGTAGCTTATAATAAGTTATCTGGTGTGGGTTAAAATTGATGGGGGGAGGATATCTTCAATTTGGTGAAGAGACCTCCTCCTTAAATAATAAAATATTTGTATTAATTCCTCTGCAATTTAATTGTCAGTGGGGATTTGTCAGCCTGGGTGTGGAACTAACCGTGGTTATTGGTTGTAACTAAGGTAGGTTGATGATTAAAAGTGGTTTGGGTAAAGTTAAAGTCCTGTAAAAAAGGTACTTCCTCAATCAGTAATCTTGTCTGAGAGGCTTGCTCTAATTGCTCTAATTAGGCGCATCCAAATCAATACAAAGTATTAATAGGCATCCAAGGAGGTACTCACTTGGGTTCGTGGTTTCTACCTTATTGAAGGTAGGTTGTGGCCAATTCTTGAGGTAATAACAGTATTAAACTATAGATTATCCAGAATTGGGGGATTGTTGGAGAATGGGGAACTAAGCAAGGTAAATAACTCTAAGGTATGTACTGTGCCGTGGTGTTCTAAATATTCTCTGGGGGATAAACAACTGTTTACAGTCTGTTTATATATTGTAAGAGCTCCTCAAGGGGGAACTGTGAGCGCTTCCATGACCTGAGAGGTACTGTGGAACTTCAGGGGCAAGACAGATCCTTTTGGGAGGATCTGTTAATGTTTATGATGTGATTTCTACTAAGGCTGTGTTATGGGACACATCTTTGATCAGTAGTCCTTAGTGGGATTGGATCACATCATGACATTTGTATTAATTGATCTGTTATTAATATTAATAAAGTTATTAACTTATAATGATGTCATTTATTATTGGTACATCTTATAAGTATTAATTATTATAATATTAATAAGTCCTTTTATTAATAAGATATTAAATTACATATCTTATGCGTGAAATATTCCAATGTTAAGGAATGTGGGCGTAATCAGAGGGGAAAGAGTGATATCTGTTACTCTGGATATTTCACGTGTCAGGGGGGCAAAGGCCTACAAGTTATGTATCTTGTATAACAGGAGTACATAGCTTAACCAGAATTATTCATGAGTTTATTAATGAATATATTATTAAAGTATTTATATTAATTAATGTAATTAATGTACTTTAATAATATTAATATTAATGTAATAATAATGAAGGTATAATAATAATAACTACAGCATAGTAATTATTATTAAGGATAATAATTAATATTACGTGGAGTTATTTAGAATATATAATGGTAATATAATAATAATTAATAAGAATAGTAATTATTATTAGAGATAATAATTATTAATAATGTTTGCAGTTACGTGGTACATGTCAGGTACTGTGATATGTACTCAGTGGCTGACACTTCCTCCCTCTAAAAAAGGGTTGACTAAAAATTTTTCTAATGGTTTCTTTTGTCAACTCTGTATTGTCTCAGAATTCTTTCAGAATCAGGGATCTGATCAGCTGTAAGCCATTCATCCTCTTTGGATCCACTATATCTGACTAAGTACTGTCTAACATCTTCATTATTCTTTCTAATTTTTCTATGTTGTATAACTTTTTTAACTTTAATGAGTTGGTCTTTCTCTACTGGAGGTATCACAACTCTAATGTTATCTTTCCTTAGAGGAAATTTATCATCATTATTAGGAATAAATGGTTTGATTAGACTAACAGGGAATGTGGGGTGTTTTCTTTCTAATTCTCCAGTTAATATAACTTCTACTGCATTTGCACCATGTAAAGCTTTAATTGTATAAGGTCCAACATAGGAGTCCCTGAGTTTCTTGGGTCCTGATAAATTAGTAAAATTAAATGTAGAAATAAGAACTTGATCTCCAACTTTAAATTGGTGAACCTTATGGGTCTTGTCCCATCTGTTCTTATTATATTCAAAAGATTTCTTAATACATTCTGCTGCGTAATTTGCAGTTTTAGTCATCATTTGATGGAAATTAGTGGCATTGGGGTGAATTGTTACTGATTTAGAGAGAACTAATTCTTTGGGGAACCAAGGTATCCATCCTCTTTCTAATTCAAAAGGAGTAATGTCAGTACTACTGTGTTTACTGGAATTATAAGCAAATTCTAATGCTGGTAATAGTGAACACCAGTCATGTGAGTAATTATCTTTGTCTTTAAATTCTAGACCATAAGCACAATATCTTCTAATCATATCTTCCAAGGTTTGAATCATTCTTTCAGCTAATCCATCAGTCTGAGGATGATAAGCTGTAGAGAACTTCAATTGAGTGCCACATAAATCATATAAACCTTTCCAGAATTCAGATGTAAATTTTGGATCTCTGTCTGTAATAATATATCTAGGACATCCTACATCAGCTATAATCTTTTGCCAAAATAGCAGAGCTACATCAAATGCATTATTTTCCTTATGACATGGCAAGAATTTAGCTCTTTTAGAGAATCTGTCAACTACTACTAGTACAGAATTGTAGTTATTCATTCCAGCTGGAGGTAATCCTGTAACAAAATCCATATTAATTACAGACCATCTTTCTGTTGGTTCTTCAATTTCCTGTAGTAAACCATATCTTTTTCCCGTAGCTTTATTTGCTTTTTGACATCTTTCACAAGATTCACAATATTCCTTGGTTGCATTTCTATAATGGGGCCACCAAGCTATATGTTTAACTCTTTCTATAGTTCTGTCAAAAGAAAAATGTCCTGCTGTGATATTATCATGGCATTCTTTAAGAAAAAGATTAATATGTTCCTTTTTAGCCAGAACTACTACGCTAGTATGTTTGGTTCTATGATATATCAATCCATCCAGAAGTGAAAATCTGTTTTCATTAAAGGCAGTAGACCAAGGTTCTTCTAAAGAATTAATCAAGTCCAGGTTTTTATGTTTACTTTGTAGAATTTCTTTAAGAGTGGAGCAATTCTTGTCCAGGTTATAACTTTCACGTATTTCATCCCAAAATTCTTCCTTCATTTCAGTAACATGAAGTCCAAGAATGTCATAGGTTTCAGAAGGGTCATCATAAGCAGGATTATTTGCATCATTAATTAGTGGAAAAAGGCACATAATTTTTGCCGCTATTTCTCCATCCCAAGCAGGATTTTCTGGTAGATTGTCTAAAGACCATCTACTGAGACCATCAGCATTTTTATGTATATTTCCCGCTCTGTGGACAATAGTCATACTGCCTCTCCATTCTTGGATTGCAATTTGCCATCTTAACATATGTCTGTTGGGAGTTTTCATACTGAGTAAACTTTTGAGTGCACTACAATCAGTAATAACTTCAAAATCACAACCATCCAAGTAGTAATATAATTTGTCTAAAGCCCATACTAGACATAAGCATTCTAGTTGGCTAGCACCATATTTCTTTTCACTGTCCTTAAGTGTGCGTGAAATATAACATATTACTCCTTCTTTGGGAATGTCCTGTAAATCTTGTACTTGATGTAAAGCAGCTCCAAGTCCTTCCATGCTTGCATCTACATATAATTTGTAAGGCTTGTGAGGGTCAGGCATTAACAATATAGGGGCAGAGGTTAACATTTCTCTGATTTTATTAAATGCATCTACTCTGGGGGAAGTCATCTCATATGCAGTGTTTGGACTAGTAATTTGGTACAGGGGCCCAGTAATTTTAGCAAAGTCTTTAATGTGTTGCCTGTAATAACTAGCAAAACCTAAAAATGATTGTAATTCCTTGACATTAGTTGGCATGGGCTTAAGCAATACTGCAGCCACTTTATTCATGTCAATAGCAATACTAAGTCCAGAAACTATATGTCCAAGTGCTTTTAATTCCTTAAAACCAAATTGACATTTGCTCATGGATATTTTCATATTCATTTTTGTAACTCTGTCTAAAACTATTGAAAGTTTTTCCAAATGTTCTTTCCAGTATTGACTAAAAATAATGATGTCATCAATGTAGATAATGAGCCAGCCTTCACGTAATTCTTTGTGGAATTCTATGTCCATCATTCTTTGGAAGTGAGAGGGGGCATTCTTAATTCCAAAAGGCATTCTTTGGTACTCATATATTCCCATATGTAATATTATTCTCATCAAATATCTACTGTCTTCATGAATTACATTCTGATGGAAACCTTTGAGTACATCCATACAAGTTATGAATTTAGCATCTTTTAGCTGAGTCAGTGCTTCACTGATTTTGGGCATGGGGTATCTATCAGGTATGGTATAGTTATTAAGACCTCTAAAGTCTCCAACCATTCTTGATTTTCCATTATGCCAAGCAATAATAACTGGAGTAGTAACTTCTACATTTTCATTTGCTCCCACTTTGCGTAAGACATTCATTCTTACTAATTCAGTAACATGCTGCTGTAAAGCTTCTCTACTTCTGGGGGAAGCAGGATAAGCAGCTTTCCTTAAAGCAGGAGGATAAGGTCTAGTAGTATTAAGATTAATTCTTACTTCATGTCCTCTAATGCTTCCAAAGGGTTCATCAGCAGTGGCAAATGCAAGTTTCTTTTTATGTAGCAATTTCTTCAGTTCCTTCAATTGCTCATCATCTAAATTCTCAGCGATTTTTGCTTCTAATATTGTATTATCAAAGTTAGAATTATTGATAGAATTACATTCAAGTTGTTCCAGGTTCATTTTGTCACTTATTCCAAGTTCAAACTTGTTCATAATGTCGCCATTGAAGGTAAAATATCTTCCATTAGAATTTATCACATCTATTCCATAATTAATGATATAATCATTTCCTAAAATGATATATTTCATTTTAAAATCTGCCATAACTATTAATTCAGCTGTAATCTGAATACTTTGTTTGTTATGAGGGAATATAATATCTAATTTGATAATACCTAGTGGTTTCAATTTACTGTTACAACTGTAGAATTTCTCAGAATTAATGGGGATTAATACTTTCTTCCATTGAGGCAATATCTTATCTAATAAATTGGGACCAATAATAGAGCAGAAGGCTCCTCCATCAATTAAACATTTAAGTTTAAACTTGTTACATATTATATTAGTGATATTAGTACCACCAGTCTTATGTATTTTTCCAGAATGCATCTCATTTGACAAGTGTAATTTCTTAATGTTTACAGGTCTGAATTTATCTTCCATTTTAGAAATATTAGATATGATCAATTCATCTTTTGAAACAATGGCATGAGTACTGTGAATATCTGAGTCAGAATCAATGGAATCAGAATCAGAATCATCTGGTAAAGATTCTATACTAGATTGGGAATCATCATTAATGGGGACCAAGTTATCATCATTGTTTTCAATGCAGTGTACTTTCTTACTAGATTTCTTATTGGGACATTTATTGGATCTATGTCCTTTCTTTCCACATTCAAAACACGTAATTTCTTTCTCAGAAGTGTCTTTGGTTTCCTTCTGGTCTGATTTCCTGGAGTCTTTATAATTATCTCTTTTGACAGATTTATACTTTTCTTTCTTGTCCTTTCTTTTAACATTGACAAGACTTTCCAGTTGATTGATGAATTCAGTCAAATCACTGTCACTTTGTAGAACTCTACGCATCATGTACTCAGTATTATGATCTAATTGTCCAAGTAATTTATCATTAATAGAGGCATTGTCTACATCTCTTTCAATGGCTTTAATTCTGTTCACTTGTTGTGTAACCCAATCAGATGGTTCTACATCACTCAGTATGTCAAATCTGCTTCTTCTGAAGTTGGTTTTCACTTTTCTCTTCCATTCAGGAGTGCTAAATTTATTAATGATTTCTTTTTTCCAGAATAACCAATTTTTATTGCCAGGTACTTCTTTTTTCCTAGAATTATACCATGAATTTGCAACTCCAGTCAGAATTGAATTCAATTTTGAGCATATAATCTGATCAGGGGCATTAGTATCTTCTTTCAAGTTATCAATCCAATCAATAAATTTAAAGTGGTCATATTCTCCCACTCCAGAAAAGGTTAGCCACTCATTAGTCTTTGGCAGACCTGCTAATACTAATTTGTGGATGGCCTTGTCTTCATCCAAACTATTAATGGTGGATGTGGCCACTCTAATTTGTTGAGTATTAAGAGTTGGCGTAGCAGTTTGATCCCTGCTTGGTTCAACTTGGGTATTCTGTAAAGGTGAAGGGGTTAAATTGGCCAATTGAGTTGTAATGACTGGAGGAATAGATTGACTGTCATCTCCAATGTCATTAATAGTATCATGTCTGCTTCTTGGTTGGGCATCTCTAGTCAGGAGTTCTTCCAACTTGTGCATGATGTCTGAGTTGTTTTTGGTCATTTCTGACGTAACACATGTGAACTGTTTCTCAATTCTGTTCACTACATCTTCAAAGGTTCTAAATTGAGAATTTACTTGATTAGTAGTATCTGATTGTAAATTCTGAATCTTTAATTCCAATTGTGCCACTTTCTTGACAAGATCTTGGTTGGAATTACCTTGCTCTTCAACCCAGTCATCAATTCTGGTCATAGAATTAGACAGTTGTTTACTAAATGTTTTACAATGATCATCCAATTCTACGTGAAACATATCAATTTTTGTATCCATTTCAGTCAACCTCTGTTGAATAAGATATAATGTACTATCTTCTGAGCTCACCTGTTCATCTGTAGCTCTCATAATTTTACGGCATAATTCTTGTAAATCATTGGACAGAGCTTTGTTACTATTGTTCATAGCATTTACTACATGTTGAAATGTGGTAATTTGTTGATGTTGTTCAGGGGTACAAGTAGAAATGTTTGAGTCATTAATTACTACACATGGGGAACTTTGTGTTCTAATTTTCTGACTAGATGATGGGGAAGTGTTACAATTTATGGGGCTTCTTCCATCTGGCGCTCTTGACGGGCTATTTTGCCTTGCTCCAGATGTTGATAAGTCCCTTGGAGGGATCTCCCTAGGCGTACCATCTCTGAATAGATCTGGTTTCTCCATTGGGTATTCTTCCCTGTGTTCCTGGGATGTCTGGAATTGACATTTCTGCCCTTGGGACCACGGGGATTTTGGGTTCTTATTGGAGTGTTGGAAGGATTGGGGGGAGAGAAAAGGATTCCTGGAGATAAATGAAGAGGATTCCAATCCTTGGTGCGGTAGAGGGTTGCTGGTAGCCCTTTGAGGCTGACCATATGACGGAAATCCTCCTGGCAGTAATTTAGATGGGCTTTCACTGCATTGAAGCTGCTCCTGTTCTTTACATCCTTTAACCAATATTTGTTCTCCTTCATCCTGTAATAAAACCTTTCGACTTTTTCCTCTGCTGTTACTAGAAGCAGAAGAAATTGACTGATTATCAGTTTTTTTACTTCTATAAATGATTTTATTTAAAGATTCTTGTTTGCCAGGGGGCAAAACTGACGCTGGTGGAAATCCAAGTCTTGGCTCTGGCTCCCTGGTGCGGCCATTGTAACCTCTATTTCTAAGGGAAGGAGGAGTCATTGTAAAAATGCGTAAAAAGTTGTTAGTAGGAGATTTTATAAGGAAAATTTGTTTAAAATTTAATTCACCAGATGACTTGTCTGATGGAGTAACAGAGGCTTCTCTGTGAGTGGTAATCTCAGAGGTTTCTCTGGTGTCACGGGCTGTAGTGGTCTTGTCAGACACTTTCAAAATGTCCAATTCAGGGGTAAGCTTGTCTACGTTGGTGGACACTAAAAACAAAAGAAAATTAGTAAAAATGTGTTATATTTTTACTTATTTAAAGATGTTTGCTTACTCTTCAGAATTTTTCTTTGAAGAGGGCTTAAAGGTTTGTTGTTTTATGGAGAAAAGAGATATAAGGTAATGTGAATTTGTTACTTTTATTGAGAGTAATAGTAGTGTTACTATGATTTTTATGCGGTGAAATCAAGTGGCTTGTTGTGAGTGTGACAAGACTTGAAAAGAGGCTGTTTTTATGTCTAAATTTCCAGGTGGAAATGACAAAAATTGAGCTAAATTTTAGTAAGATGTGCCTGAGAGGGGATTAGTCTTCCTTTCAGGTTGAGAGAGTGGATGTAAACTGATCAAATTGATCTGTTTGACAGTGAAATTTGTTATTTTTAATTGTTTTTATGTGTTCAAATCACGGAGAGACTCGACGTGATTTGTGAGATGTCCTTGAAAGGGTATTATTCTTCCTTTCAGGGGGAGAAAAATAGATGTAAACTGATCAATTGATCTGTTTTATAGTTGATTTTAATTAGTTTATACTAATTTTATTTTTATTTTGGATAAATCACGGAGAGACTCAGCGTGATTTGTGAGATATTCCTGAAAGGGGATTAGTCTTCCTTTCAGGGTGAGAGATAATGTGTAAATATGATCAGAATGATCTAATTTACTTTTAATTAGTTTAATGTACCTTCTTTTATTATGTACAAATCACGGAGTAACTCTTAAACGTGATTTGTAAGGTGGAAAAGTTTCGATGGGGCTAATACACACTGTTCTCGATGTGTAATAATGGAATTGATCAGACAGTTGTATTCTGCTGATTTTTCCCGTTATTTTGATCTACTCAACACCTTAATAGCTCAAATATTGAGTGAGAAAGTCTAACGTCGATGATTCTTATGATCGGATATAAGGGTCTTATCCGTGTATTACACTGTAGAATGTATGCTGGAACTTCCAGAAGTGCGTCGGCGCACGTATGTATACTGTAGATCCTGGAATATCCGGGGAATACAGTATGTAACACGTGATCAGGCTAGAAGATCAATCTTCCGATCACTTATATACTATGTAGTATACACCCGGTATGTACTACGGTGTGTATTACCACCTATTTGCGGTAACTATGGGTATTACCACTATGTAATTCGTGATCGAGGAGGATTTGTAGGGATGATGTGACTAGTGCCTTGGGAATGGAGGCTCTAGAGAGTAAGGGAACGAGATTTTAGTAGTGTAAACCTACTACTGCGGTTCGAATGGTCTACTCAGAATTTCTCTATGAGTAGTAGATCTACTAGAACGTAGATTTTTGAAGAGATTTTATTATAAAAAAGGCGCTTTTTTTCTTGTTTTTGATCAATATCTTCAGCCAGATATTGGATTTTAATTTTTTATATGTTTTTTAGTTTATAATTTCGAGTTTTTTCTCAATTTTTGTAGGGTTTTTTATTTTTCTTAGACTCAAATTTGGGTAGCAGACTCTGTTTTTATTGCAATTTTATAATTTTTTAGAGATAAGAAATATAGAAAAAAAACAAGCGGTATTTTTATGATTTTTTATTTTTTCTGTAGTTGAATGCAGTCAATCTAGGATCTTTATTTCTTCTACTGTTTCTAAGTAGATGTCTAGGGACTGCTGGGGGGTCACAATCAAAAAAGGGGGGAACAGACACGTAAGTATTGTTAGAGGAAATTATATCACAAAATATGTCATTAAAGGGTGGATCCCTTTCTTCTAAAGCTGATTTAAGTTCTTTTCTGACAATTTTTGTGTGCTCTTCTTTAGTCAACACGTCAGATTCTTCAGTATTAATTAAAGTGCCGTCAGGGGAATAAATGTTGGTGAGTCTAAGTTGTTTTATTTTTGTCCAGGTACAGTTATAGAATTGGTCTTCTCCTTCTATAACTTCAGTTTTGATAACCAGTTGTGACGTGGTAATATTGTCAGGGTTGTCCAATTGGTAATGTCTTTGTTGGAATAGGTTTGAGTTCTTCTTAAAGTCACAAATGATCTCTGGCATCTATTAAAGGGCCATTTTCACGAAAATTAAAAAGGTAAGGAGGTGTTAGTGATGATTTTTTAAGGGTAAGAGGGTGAAAAAATCACGGATAAATAAAGGCCAGACCCCCAATTGTCAGCCTGGGTGTGGAACTAACCGTGGTTATTGGTTGTAACTAAGGTAGGTTGATGATTAAAAGTGGTTTGGGTAAAGTTAAAGTCCTGTAAAAAAGGTACTTCCTCAATCAGTAATCTTGTCTGAGAGGCTTGCTCTAATTGCTCTAATTAGGCGCATCCAAATCAATACAAAGTATTAATAGGCATCCAAGGAGGTACTCACTTGGGTTCGTGGTTTCTACCTTATTGAAGGTAGGTTGTGGCCAATTCTTGAGGTAATAACAGTATTAAACTATAGATTATCCAGAATTGGGGGATTGTTGGAGAATGGGGAACTAAGCAAGGTAAATAACTCTAAGGTATGTACTGTGCCGTGGTGTTCTAAATATTCTCTGGGGGATAAACAACTGTTTACAGTCTGTTTATATATTGTAAGAGCTCCTCAAGGGGGAACTGTGAGCGCTTCCATGACCTGAGAGGTACTGTGGAACTTCAGGGGCAAGACAGATCCTTTTGGGAGGATCTGTTAATGTTTATGATGTGATTTCTACTAAGGCTGTGTTATGGGACACATCTTTGATCAGTAGTCCTTAGTGGGATTGGATCACATCATGACATTTGTATTAATTGATCTGTTATTAATATTAATAAAGTTATTAACTTATAATGATGTCATTTATTATTGGTACATCTTATAAGTATTAATTATTATAATATTAATAAGTCCTTTTATTAATAAGATATTAAATTACATATCTTATGCGTGAAATATTCCAATGTTAAGGAATGTGGGCGTAATCAGAGGGGAAAGAGTGATATCTGTTACTCTGGATATTTCACGTGTCAGGGGGGCAAAGGCCTACAAGTTATGTATCTTGTATAACAGGAGTACATAGCTTAACCAGAATTATTCATGAGTTTATTAATGAATATATTATTAAAGTATTTATATTAATTAATGTAATTAATGTACTTTAATAATATTAATATTAATGTAATAATAATGAAGGTATAATAATAATAACTACAGCATAGTAATTATTATTAAGGATAATAATTAATATTACGTGGAGTTATTTAGAATATATAATGATAATAAATAGTAATAATAATTAATAAGAATAGTAATTATTATTAGAGATAATAATTATTAATAATGTTTGCAGTTACGTGGTACATGTCACGTACTGTGATATGTACTCAGTGGCTGACAGGATTGGGGCTATATTGACAGGTGATTCTGATCAGCCTGTTCGTGGTAAGAAGGGAAGCATGGTGTCATTGTTAATTAAAATGTCACCATGTTTATTAATTAACTTAATTTAATGTTTATTTTTCCTAATTAAACTAAGTAATCCTTAATCACATGTACATGTAATTTCCTTTTGGGTTGGAGCTTAGAAAAGCGCTTGCTCTGGAGAGTTAAACATGTGGGATTTACTTTATAAGTCATTACTGCATAATTAATATACTTTAAATAAAGATTTACCCTTATTCATGTGTAATTTTATACTATGAATTACTATGGGTTAATCTTGGATCTTCCAGGATTTTCATGAAGAAAACTATGCCAATAAATGGTTCTTTATCCATTTATTGCATGTTTGAAAATTAATTTTCCAAAGATTTTCATAAATTAAATTATAACTTAATTTTAGTAAAAGATAGAAATAATTTAAAAAAATGATTTTTATTCAATGTGGTCATGAGTGTGGCTTGAACTCAGGTCCTTATGTCAATGACAGTTATTACTGAGCCAGTATCTTACTGCTAGACTATCGTACCATTTGATAAAACGATAGGGTCTAAATCCCCTTTTGTTCAGACCATAAAAAATAATAAATAAAGAATAATAATAATTATTCAAGCTTGCAGTTTTCAAGTATTACATGTTACATTATTACATGTTACATATATTACATGTTACATTATTACATGTTACATAATACATGTAATATCTTGGTGGCTGACAAGTCTTGAAGATTGATTTACTGGGCAGGACACTCACTAGTAAGCTGGACTGGTGGAATGCTGGTTGTAAATATGATAAAGCTGGGGAATCAAAATACAGGGGGAAGAAAGGGCCTCTTAAATGCCTTTCTGGAGCCCTGATGGCGAAAAATCAAGTGTTATTTTTTTTATGGGAACACTACAAGGAAGGAGTTATCCTTAGTAGAAATACATGATGTAATTTATCAAATTATTACATGTACAGGCTGCCAATAATTAATACATCCTGTCAGTCATCTGTAGATATCATCTCAGGGCGCTTCAAGAGCTCTTAGTTTGATTTACAACATTTATTGATCACTTGATCAATAGAATAATAAATAAATAATCAAATTATAGTACAGAATCTTATTTCTATTTAATTTGGTTATTTCATATATAAAGTTCTGTACCATGAGAGTTCTTGTCATACTTGCATGGTGGGCGCTTTTACAGCTCTCTATTCAATTATTTGACAAGCAAAAAATCCTGGGAAAAGTGTCATCATTTGTTATTTTCCCGTGATTAAAGGATCTTGTCATTTAGTTTAATTGTACAAGTTATTTAGACTTGTTTGAAGTATTCTAATGTTTTCTTTCTCCCCTGTTTTGTTTCTTCCATGTATTATGATATTAGTTAACTTATACAGTATGTATTCGTAGAAGTTAATAATATTAAAAAGATTATAAAACAGTGTGATATTTATGTCAAATGTTATTTAATATTTTATTTATGTGTTTCATAGATAATTAAATAGTTTATTTAAGTTATTATCCCGTACTTTAAGGAATTCTACATACTAGAATACTCTCATATTACATATGTTTATACTTAGTGAGTATTTCTAGCGCTTAGTAGGAGTATTCTTTAAGTTAATTTTATTATTAGAAGGAGTAAGTTTTCTAGGATACTTTGACTGAGGTACCCTAGGTTATTTTACTTTCTCTATCAAATGAGTTATTACTTATTTTATTATTAATTTATTCATTATATTTGATTATTACATTATTACTATGTAATAATGTTTATATTCTAAAATGTTATCTTTTTCTTATGTTTTATTATCATTTGTGGTACATTATTACTTGTGTAATAATTCCTCTTTCACATGTATTTTTATTGATTGATTGATTATTTTTATTATTTGTTCTAGTCAGGTTGTGTCTGAACTAGTAGGAAGCTGACAATTTATATATTACAGAATCAATCCCACTGGATTATTTTCATCCATCATTGTTAGAAGTTGTAACAGATCTATGAAAATAGTGATTTGAGGGATCTAGGTCTGATAGAGATTACTATATAAAAGTAAGATCTATCTTGGAATAAGCCATATCTTTATACATATTGATTACAAGACTCTTAGTTATTTGCATAGTACCATTTAGACGGGCAGGTCTTTCAAACCACCTGTAAGTTGTAATAGCCTTTCAACCTATTTGCAATTTATTTCCCCCTCAGCGGATATTTCACCAAATATATATTTAGTGTCCCACAAGAGTCCTACAATGGCCTTTCTGAGTCTTGCAAGATTGAAACTTGAAGTTTTCCCAAAACGACTCAATGGTGAGATTGAAACCAAGAAAGGCAAGACGTGTACACGCAAAATGAATATGCAATAAACTATTTGTCAAATTACTCGCAACATTTTGCCTGTTTGACTGCAAGCTTGAAAGATCAATGATTCTCATTGCCTAAGGTGAAAATCTGCCATATCTTAACTTCAGATTTTGACACATGTCTTACAGATGTTGCAGTCAAGAATTACACCACTATTGACTGTCAGCCTCTGTGATGCCAAGAAGTACTCCTTCTAGCTACACAGTGTGCAAAATAAATGGTAAAGAGCAGAAAGCTCTGGGATAAAATATAAGAGGGGTAATTCCAAAGAGGATATGTGGAATGTGATGATTTTTAAGAAGAATATGTAATTAATTATATTAAAAATATTTAACATAATTAAAAATATGAGGGGCCTGATAAATCAGGGGTTGTTTAATCCCTCAAAGGTATCTTGCAAGCAGAGGGGCCTGTAAACAGGGGTGGTTTAAATCCCAGACAAAAGATGGGGGAGAATCTCAAGAGAAAGGTTTATCTATGTCACGCTCTGTGATGCCAAGGACTAAGATCCTTCTAGCTACACAGGGTGCAAAGATAAAAAAGGGTGGTAATATGGTAGTTTGGAGAGGTATAAAAAATATATAAATCTATTTTTTAAGGAGGGGCCTGCAAGCAGGGATGGTTTAGTTCCCTCCACAGGTTTCCTTGCAAAAGCAGAGGAAATTGGTGACCTGTTACAACTGGGGCCTGCAAGCAGGGGTTGTTTTGATCCCAGTAAAGATGGCTAGAAGGGCCACAACTCCTGAAAGAAAGGACTTACTGTTATGGTCTTTTCTGGAAGGAAGGGGCTCTTCTAGGGGTTACTGGACAGGCTGAAGCGGTTGGATTGATGGGCTAAATACTGGCAGTTGGTGAAGAAAGAGGGCTGAGTGATCAGGTCTATAATAGACAAACTTACAGGGCAGGACACTGGTTACTATGACTGGTGGAATGCTATGTATGTATGTTGTATGTATAAAAGATGATGGGGATTAAAGCAAGGGGAAAGAAGAGCCTCTTAAATATCTTCTTTGAAGCCTTGGTGGCGAAACAGGAGAGCTAGAGAGGGCTGTCTTGTGTCATGATTCTTAGTAGTAACTACTAAGGATGAGCCATGACAGATTGGCAATGATGTCAATGGTTGACATGGGAGTATTACCACAGTTACTGTCATTTAATATGGTTCAAGTGTGCGCTTCAGAGTGTCCAACTGAAGTGGTAACCATGTAGAACATCTGTCATGATCACCATTGGTAATATGTCATCTCAATTGGGCCACAAATGTCAAATTATGTATGTAGGGATGTTTACATATGTTTCCTTTGAGTTGTACTATAGTTATATTGTTGTATGATGATTATTCTGTTCGTCATACAGGTTGTGTATTCTACTATTCATGTTTATACTTATTATTATAGTAGTTTAAGGTGAATTTACTACTAGAAGGAGTAAAGTTACAGGGGTACTTTGACTGAGGTACCCTATGTTATTTTACATGTAGAATCAGAATATTAAATAATGTTTTATTATTTATATGTTTTTATATGTATTTTTCCCTTTTTATGGCGTAAAGAGTAACAATGTCTCTTTCATAAGTAACAATGTCTCTTTTATTGTTGTTTTGTAATAATGTCTCTTTCATTATTATATTTTTATATATTTTGTTCAGGTTTTCTCTGACATAGTAGCAAGCTGACAATCTACTTAGAGCTAATACCATTAGTAATAAATTTTCAGACCAAAACTTTAACAGTTTTGAACTTACACTTGTTTTGCCTTCAGGTTCTTCCAGGGGGAAATTGGACAGTTGGAAGCGCTTGGAAAGGGTGTTCCTCTACACCCCAGGAAGGGCTGGATGAACTCCTCACTTCTCTGATTATTTCCCAGGCGATTTAATCAACCAGGGAGTCCTTCTTCTCTAGTCTGTCTGTTCTGTTCTAGAGTGGCAGGATAGGCTAAAGAATAGCAGATAAGTTGCTAGATCCTTTCCCCTTGATTTTTGTTGATTTTATCCTTACTAAGAATCAGACAGAATAACAGGTATTCACCCAGTTTCAGTTGTGGAAGAAGAGGCTACCACTGGCAGCTATCATTTAAGTGGGTACTCAAGGTTGTAGTATACATTGGATTGGAAAGCTGGATGAGGGCAATTTCAAGGCAAAGATACTAGGGACAGGTAACTATGTATGTGGCATCCTCCTAAATGCCTTTCTGGAGCCCTGATGGCGACACACAGGATTTATTTTTGGCTATGGGAAAAATAAAAGGAAGGGTTTAAGATTTAATATAAATGTATGTAGTTGTTTAATCAAATTTCCATATGTACAGGCTGTCTACTATTGGTACAGCCTGTCTAAGCTCTTTTTCTGGCATCTTGAGGCGCTTCTGAACCTCTGACAAGGTTTGTTAGATGTGTTGATCAAAGGTTTTAATTACATGTCAAAATGTATTGATTAAATGTCATATGTACTTGTTGATCACATTTGTCAGAGTTTAATTGTTTTGTATTGTGTACAATGTGAAATACATGTAGTTGTTTGTTATGTGGGCGCTTCAAGAGCTTCTTGTTTTATCCCTGTCATGCAGGCTCTTTCGGAATGCATGACTGCAGGGATCTGTCAACAGATAATTTCCCACTAAGGATGTAATACATTTCTTTCAAACAGTTGTTTAATTATCATTTTTGGGATGTTCTCATGTTATTTCCTTCCTCTTGTTCGTGGTCTCTGTCCCTATGAAGCATCCTTAGTGTACTTAGTATTTAATAAAATAAATAAATACATGGATAATATAGTATATTACTAGTATTGTATACTTATATTATTAATGTCATATGTATTTATTTTATTATTTTATTATTTTCTTATTTGAATAAATTGTTATTTTGTGGTTTTGTATATGTATTTGTGTTTTTTATTCTATATTTCAATGTATAATAATTATTTCAGCACTTTTAGTGGTAATATTCTTTCAAGTTGTTTTACCACTAGAAGTTTTAAGTTATCTGGGGTCCTTTGGCTGAAGTACCCTAGGTTATTTTACACGCTCTTCAATATTATGAAATAATATTTCCACTTAATTTATTATTTATTAACATATTCATTGTTTTATACTTAATATTGTATTTGTTTATTTATTATTAATTTACTATGTAATAATGTATTTATTATTTACATATTACTTTTTTATGCTGCTTTATTATATTATTATTCATTTATTACCTTTTGTTAAATGTGTCAGCTTGCTACTATGACAGAGCAACCTGTCACAAGTGTTCTACAGAAATTATTATAAAATACCTAGAAAATCAAATAATAGTTTGAATATTAGTTGATATTCTGAATCTACACTAAGAATAACCTAGGGTACCTCACTCACAGGTACCCCTAATTCTCACTCCTTCACTATGTACATTAACTAATAAAAAATAGCAAGTACCTTTCAATAAATGGCACTTGCATTATTTTATGCTTATATATACATACACATATTCTTAAACCCCATTTCCAGTCACGGAAATGAGGTGTTGTGTAAATTGGGGGAGATAGTGTAAATACACCGTGTTTTTACTCAAACCCCGCGTACCGCAGTCCGCAGAGCTTGAAGTTCAACCCGCGTGACTGAAAGCCCGCGCCAAAGTTGGGATATAAGCCCCCGCGCAAGCATTAAGCCCCTTACAGGCTCTCAGCTTGGCACGCGGACTCCACAGTCACTCAGGTACACCCAAATCAGCAAAAACACGCCCCAGTGACCTCATTACATATGTTACATATGTAATGAAGATTACTGGGGACTAAACAATTAAATATATTGAATGGTATTGTTTATTTATACAATACATTGATTGAACAAACAGTACAAACAATACTGTGGCTTATTATAAATACAAATAAGCCACTAGTATTACATCTATAACAAACAGTACTAATGTACTACAGACTGTAAGTCAATGTAAATAAATAAATAATAATAAAATACACTAACAAAATCAATTGGTGACGTGTATTCAAAGCAGGGGCTGCTGAAGCGTCACCAAGAAAACAAAAATGGCTAAAATGTGGTCCAAAGATCCCACAAGTTGGCCAATAATACCTACAGGGTCCCCAAGGGGAACTCAAGACTATTTAAGGAGCTCTTCAACCGCCCAAAGAAGGCTCCTCATGCTTCTCAATACCCACTAACAACCTTACCCACTTCTTATTAGATATACACATCTTTATAACACAGTCTGGTAAGCTTCTTAGTAGTTATTCTTTAGCCCTGTCTTCCCCAACAACTTCACAGTGCCCATCAAGCTCCACCATCCATCCATCCAAGCGCTTCAAACTGTCCAGTTTCACCCAGAATATCCCCAAGATTCCTCAAGGTTTATTACTAGTAAGTAATAACCCTTTTCTTGAAGATATTCCCCCATTTCCATTCCTGGGATTAAACAACCCCTGTTCCAACAGGCCCCAGTGTTCCAGGTACCTAAATCCTCTGCATTTATTTGTAAGATACCTTAGAGGGATCTAAACCACCCCTGATTTATCAGGCCCCTCTGGTTTTTAATTATATTAAATTTATTTAATATAATTATTAATCTATTTTTATCTCAATTTTTCCGTCACAATTCCCCCATATCCTTTGGGAATTGTAACATTGTACCTTACCCAGAGTTAATATACTCTTTCCATATATCCTTGCACCACCTGTAGCTAGAAGGACTTGTCCTTGGCATCAGGGAGGCTGACAAAATGATTAATACTATATTTTGTATTTTGTATTTTATGTTTATTTCTGTTCTAGTCAGGTTGTCTCTGAGCTAGTAGCAAGCTTAATTGACAAGAACTATGCTAAAGATAGAATTGCAAGATAAGAACAAGAAAGGGAATACTTTCTGAAAAAAAAAAGACACAAACATGGTTTAACCAGGAAATCTAGATGTACAAAAAGTGTGAGCTGGCATGATGTTTCTTGATTCATAAGAAATAAAACATGGCTCCACAAGAGAATTAAAATCTCATACAGGGTAATTAAAGATGTTTTGTAGATTCATAAATCCATTTGAAAAGTCCATAACTTTTAACCAGGCTTCTAAATAATCCGTGCCAGATTTCAAATATAAGGCCCAGCACAGTCGGAACAGCCTGATATTTGCAAAAAGGTGTGTCAATTTGAAACTGTGATTCATGGTCTCGAAGCGAACTCAGATGCACTCACTTGCCCTTTCGGTATTAAGCTTTGGATCAGTTTTGGATCCGATTGGGCATCGGTACCTTGTTAGATCTGCCGTGTGGACATCTTCAAGCCAGATTTACATCTCAGAGAGTTGTACGACAAAGAATATTTTGTGGCCAAATCAACTCACCAACATATCCCTTGGCTTTATTAACCAAATACATCGCTGGGTTTACGGATGGTACAATTTGTTTACTAGTGTCTAAGTCTTGGGAGTTAGGAGGATTTTTCTTGTAAGGTCTGCAGTTCTTGAATGAAAATTTATCCCCTGATATCACATTGATTCATTAGTGTGTGCAGAGTTAATTCAATTGGATCAGAATTCCAAAAATTGACTGATAAACTTAAAAAAAAATCACAACGGCAGCTCACAGGGGATGTTGTTGATTTTGCAAGTCGAAAGTTTGCACGAGTATGTTTTCTTATTTATGTCATCGCAGTCTGCCACACATCAAAATAGTTAAGTTTTTTTGAAAATCAATTCAACATACTGGTTATCTATGCTTACCGGCTGCGTTATTGGAAGGAGTATACCCGGACCAGAACATCGAATCACAAGTATTTTTTGTGAGGGTAAGAACCAGTTCTGGATGAAGAGTTATCATGAGGGCTACTACTAATAGGGCACGATTTAATCCTGTTAAAAAATACATCATGGGGATTTGTTATGGCACAATGATAATGTTGTAAATTTGATGGCGGCCTTCCTTAGCGTGAAGGATGGCGGATCAGTATGTCTATTCCGATGTTCTTATAAAGATTCAGGGGGGATTCCTTGGCGTATCATCTTAGTTGTGTTTCGGTCGACTACCTACCTGAGTCAGTGCCATGGGTCTCCATAGGTCTCGGGATCCGCGCATAGACTTTTTAAAATAGATTAATATTGCTTTCTCCTCAGGAGTTGGGTGTTCCCCACCGTTGGTAAGACAACCTGGATCTTCGACTCGATGTCACTGTTGATTTCCAAAAAAAGAAGTTATAATCTGAAGCCGCTGTTGCACCTCGCCATTTCGATTTCCATAGTTCCTACTTGGCAGAGGGAAGGAGAACCATCCGCGAAGCCCGGCCGGCCAGTATATTGGGAAACTGTCACTAAGAGGGCCACTGGTGGTTCCTTTGACATTATAGGAGGGGATTTTTCTTCGACTCGGTGTCACTGTTGATTTCCAAAAAAGAAGTTATCTGAAGCCGCTGCTGCACCGAGCCATTTCGATTTCCATAGTTCCTACTTGGCAGAGGGAAGGAGAACCTGTGAAGCTGGTCAGGAACTCTTTATTGAAGAGGTTTTATATTTCGCCAGTAGTAGTAGACTAGATAAATAATAAACAATGAAATAAAGGAAAAAACCAGAATTAGAGAATGAAATAAACCAAGCCGAGAAGATAACAAGCAAACACAAAATACTGACTGGTAACCCAACACTAAACATGTCAAGACCACAGGTCTGGCGGTGCGCTCAAGCGCAGAAAACAGGATAACCCTAACTCAGATAGTGAGCTAAGACCATGCATATGCATGCGTTCCCCCAATACCAGGTTCCAGCGATCGCTGACCTTGAACTTTATTCTCTAGGACAAGCCACGTCTACTCCCGACGAAGAGCAAGAACCAGAAGAACCAGAACAGCGAAGCGGACTACCCCAAAGGTAAGTAACGCTAGTCCTATCAATGCAGAAGAATCATCACTGACTCTGACAATATCATTGTACAGTTTGAATCACTGCATCGACCGTCGCCCAGGCCAGACCGGCACTATCAGCCTCAGTAAAAGAATTACTCACCCCAACAGCGAAGGTGAGTAATCTTACTGCAGAGTCCCTACGGAATGCTAAGTGCTTCAATGACTGATGCCTCGATGCTCTGTTTTCATTAGTACCAGCAAATCCTATCAGCTTGGCCGATCGCATTAGATCCTAGCCAGCCATTACCCTTATTAGAAGCACAGACTACGTCTCGCTCTTAGGTAATGGTCTCTTCTGTTACTCAACTCTCATTCATCTTTATCTCATCACTATGTTATCTATGATCATCTTGTTTTCTTATCATCTCGTTATCGTTATCTAACAAGAAATATCATCTTAGTGTTATCAAATCTTACAGATTTACAGTCTCGAACGACAGAACCTTCGAACACCTCTTACTCACATCTGAATCACTAAGAGCGACACGTCATGTCTAACCGAAACGCTAGGTCCAACCCTACACCTGCACCTCCTGCCGAAATAAATAACACCTCTAATAACGACGAACGGGACCAAATCAAATGCCCAACGTTCACCGGAGGCAACTTTCCAATCTGGCAACGCAAGGTTAAAACCTATCTATTGGTCAAGGGACTTCTCAAGTGCATCCAGTTCCCTATGGATGAAGACGCCTCTGATGAAGTCGTCAAAGAATACGCTCGAGCTGCTCACATACTCGGTGGACACATCGCTGACGACGTTTACAATCATGTCATCACGGACGACAACATACTGGATGCCTACGAAATCTGGGAAGAACTACGAACAGAATACGCTTCCGCTTCTGTCATGGCCATTTACCACGTATGGTGCAAATGGGAGGACATCCAATACTCTGATGATATTGCTAAGTACATCACCCAGCTAGAATCGGTCTTGGTGGAATTCGCGGCAATGGGATTGGAGGTACCACCAACCATCCTCAGCTGTGCAATCATCGCAAGAGTTTCGAAAAAGCGTCCTGCGTTAATGGAGTCCTTGATTAGTAACGCCGACTTGTTATCGAAACCCAAGCTGATCATTGCAAAGCTTAGAGATATTGCTCTACACGATGCAGCTTCGGCTACTGGGAACCGCTCTCAACAATACGGCTATGAAGGAGTAACTGCGTTAAACACCAACTCCACTAGTAACCGCAACCCAAGAGGGCTGAACCAACGCAAGCGACGTTATGCACCATGTCGAAACGGTACTCATAACCCTGACGCTACGCATACTAAGGCCAACTGCTGGACCCTTCATCCCGAATTATACAAGAAGAACAGGGTCCCAGCTGCAAACTTCTCTACTACCGCAGCGGAGGACTACTCCTCTTCAAGTTCACTCGCACGTCCAGCGTTCAGTTACATTACTGAAGTAACCGAATCCACAACTAGCACCAAAGTTGTACTGGACTCCGGTGCCAGCCACCATATGCTCAACTCTCTGGAGTTCTTCACGAAAACCTCTCCAGTTCGAATGAGTATCACCACGGGTAACAACGAGGACCAACATGAGCTGTTCGCTGTTGCTTGAGGCGATGCAACGCTCCGCTTCTCAGATGGAACCAATGTCGTGCTTAAAGACGCTCTCTACGTCCCAAAGTTGACTCGCAATCTGGTCTCATTTGTCCAAATCATGAAAGATTCTGCAGTAATCAGGACGGTTCGCGACGGACTTGAGTTGAAAATTGATCAGCTTCACACACTCACAATCGACACATCAAATCTGATCTTTGAGATTATCGGGTTGCGGAGCCCAATAGCACCATCCTCTGCTTTTTCAACGCAAGTTGTCAACCACTCGTCTCCCAGCGATTACGCCATGTGGCATCGTAGACTTGGACATGCTTGCAAGAGACGGATTGAAGTAATAATGAAGAGAACATTTCCTCACGAAGCAAGCAAGGCCTGTGATGCGTGTATGAAGGGGAAGTTAACTCGACTACCATTTCAAAGTCATTTCAAGCCAGTTTCCTCTCCTCTGGAAGCGGTTCATGCAGACCTAGTCGGCCCAATCTCCCCTCCCACCAATGGTGGAGCTCGCTATTTCCTGACGTTACTGGATCAGCACACTGGCTACATTCACACCGAAATACTGAAAAACAAAAGCGATGCAACACAATCAATTACAAACTTCAAAATTTTCTTTGAGAAGCAAACGGGCTATCATCTTAAGAAACTCATCACTGACGGCGGCGGCGAATTTGTCAACAAGGCCTTAAGTACTTTGCTAATGGAAGAAGGAGTTCAGCATAACGTGTCACCTCCTTATACGCCCCAGCATAACGGTTGCGCTGAGAGAGCTAACAGAACTGTCATAGAGATGACTAGAACGATGTTGATGCAAGCCAATGTTGCTCCGGAATGGTGGGGAGAGGCAGTCAAAATGGCTACCGCTACGACTAACTGTCTCCCATCGATATCCAAAAGCAGAGCGTCTCCGATTGATCTCATGTTCAAGATCAAGCCAAATCTTTCATTCTTACGGCCGTTTGGATGCAAGGCGTGGCTCGTGAAACCAAAAGCCAACCGAGAGGAAAAATTCTCATCGATTGTGTGGGAAGGAATTCTACTTGGATTCAATAACGACTACTCGTCATACAGGGTATATCGAACGGAAACGAAGACCATAGTCACCACCAAACACGTGCACTTCGATGAATCTTCTTTTCCATCATGCCCAGCTATGTCAAAAACCATGGGGGTATATGGCCTGAATAAGCTACCGCTGTTCAAAAATGAAGAGGCTCTTCCTTTTGCCGAACTTGAAGATCTTGAAGCCGAACTGAATGCAGGAGCGCCGCATCCGTCAAGCAATGAGGAAGTGGAGGAAGAAGCTGAAATCAACCGCATCCTGGAAGAAATTCTACCGGGACCGAGGCAAGATGACGAATGTGATGAGCCAGGACAACTGGACATGGCAAACCCCTCTGCCTACTCTGAGATGGACCAATTCATGCCTCCAGAACCGCTGAGACGCTTGTCGGTAGTTGGCCCGAGACATCCCACTAACATAAGCAGTGAAATCAACACAGCGAATATCCGAAACTACAAGCGAAGACAGCTGTACCATACGACCGCTCTGGTAGATCCAAAGAACCACAGGCAGGCCATGGCCTCATCTGAATCGCTGATGTGGAAAGAGGCGGAATTGAAGGAGGTTGCAAACATGCAACGACATGAAGTCTGGATCCAACGACCGAGACACAAATCTGACGCGCCAATTCCAGCTACCTGGGCGTATCGAAAGAAACTGGGAGCTGACAACCAAGTTGTCGAGTTCAAAGCTCGAATTTGCGCGCAAGGTTTCCGTCAAACCTACGGCATCAACTTCGAAGCAAAGTATGCTCCAACTGGAAGACCAAGCTCGCTAAGGCTCCTGCTATCGCACACAGTCAACCATGGCTTGGAAATTCATCAGCTCGATGTCCGGAGCGCCTTCCTGACATGTCCGCTAGAGGAGCAAGTAACTCTAATCCCTCCACCTGGTCTTGATTGCCCTCACAACTCAGTGTTGGAACTGAAGAAAGCGATTTACGGCTTAAGGCAAGCACCGCTACTCTGGTACAACAGACTGGCGAACTACCTAAAGAAGATCGGCTTCTGTATTTCAGTAGCTGACCCGTGTGTCTTCTATCGATTGAACGTGGCGGGCAAAGCGAACGTGCATGTGTTCGCACATGTAGACGACCTGGTGATCATCGGCAGCAAGCCGGAGGAATTCAAGGATGAAATGGAAGCTGAATTCAGAATCAAGTACCTGGGGCAAGCCCAGTTCTTGCTAGGAATGAATCTTGATTTTAGAGGGGATTCTCTATGTATCGATCAATCACAATTCATTCAACGCAAGCTCGTTGAGTTCGGATTTGAAGTTCTACATCCAGCCTCGTGCCCACTCAACCCGAAGGCCTATCTACGTAAGGCAACACCAGATGAAATTCTAGCTTTCAAACGGACCGGTATCAACTACAGGGCCCTGGTAGGCTCACTGAACTACCTCAGCGTACTCACTCGACCAGACATCGCCTACGCGGTGAGCTTGCTTTCGCAATTTCTAGAAAATCCAGGCATGCTCCATTACCAAGCCGCTACGCAAGTCTACAGGTATCTAGCAGGCACTGTGTCGTTCGGCTTAGTCTACAAGCGCAACACCGAAGTCAAGCTGAAAGCCTACGTCGATGCAGATTGGGGTAACTGCCCTGATACTTGAAGATCTGCAACCGGCTTCGTTGTTCTAGCCGGTACCCACTTGCTTACCTGGATATCGACCAAGCAGTCTACGGTTTCTCTATCAACGACTGAAGCTGAGTATAAGGCACTGTCTGATCTTGGTAGAGAAATTGCCTGGTTCGCAAATCTTCTCTCGGAAGTTGACCTAGACATCAATACAAACAACATCTCAGTCTTCGTTGATAACAAAGGTGCAATAGATCTAGCCAAGAGTGAAACATCCCAAAATAATTTTCGAACGAAGCACATGTCGATTCGACTACACTTCATCCAAGAATTAATCACTGGAAAAATCATCAATCTCGCCTATATTCAATCCGCTAATAACCCAGCCGACTTCCTTACAAAGCCAGTAGGACGTGTCACCATTCGCAAAGCACTAGCAACCATCAACGTCCATGGGACTATCAATGCTGCTTCAAACACAAGTGCTCGAAGCACGGTGGGCTGTCAAGACCACAGGTCTGGCGGTGCGCTCAAGCGCAGAAAACAGGATAACCCTAACTCAGATAGTGAGCTAAGACCATGCATATGCATGCGGTCCCCCAATACCAGGTTCCAGCGATCGCTGACCTTGAACTTTATTCTCTAGGACAAGCCACGTCTACTCCCGACGAAGAGCAAGAACCAGAAGAACCAGAACAGCAAAGCGGACTACCCCAAAGGTAAGTAACGCTAGTCCTATCGATGCAGAAGAATCATCACTGACTCTGACAATATCATTGTACAGTTTGAATCACTGCATCGACCGTCGCCCAGGCCAGACCGGCACTATCAGCCTCAGTAAAAGAATTACTCACCCCAACAGCGAAGGTGAGTAATCTTACTGCAGAGTCCCTACGGAATGCTAAGTGCTTCAATGACTGATGCCTCGATGCTCTGTTTTCATTAGTACCAGCAAATCCTATCAGCTTGGCCGATCGCATTAGATCCTAGCCAGCCATTACCCTTATTAGAAGCACAGACTACGTCTCGCTCTTAGGTAATGGTCTCTTCTGTTACTCAACTCTCATTCATCTTTATCTCATCACTATGTTATCTATGATCATCTTGTTTTCTTATCATCTCGTTATCGTTATCTAACAAGAAATATCATCTTAGTGTTATCAAATCTTACAAAACACAACAAGCAGACAACAACACAACAATGACAAACGATAACGAACTATCTTAAACAAACAATGACTTATGAAGAAGAAACAGACAAGTTAATAAATCAAGAGTAAACAACAAATAAAACAGGCCAGTAGAGACTAGAGAAGCTATGTACCTCGCAGTAACGACTTGATGAATGTTATATTCTTTTGACCTTGACTCCTCCTAAACGTGATGTTTCTCTTCACAAATCTAGTATTAATTGATAGTCGTTGATTAATATTTGTTCGTGTAGCTGAGTTGATTTAAAGTGTTACCTAAGAATTTGAGCTTGATGTGTTAACGGATTGGCTTTGTTCCAATTCTCGACTATTGGTCTTGAATCGAAGCGGTTGACGTTTTGATCCTAACAATACATCTACCGGTTGAACAAGTATAAATACATGAGTCGGTCCAGAGTTAGGTTTCAAGTTATGCATAATGCACAGTGCAGATTACTACGCACAACAGAACCATCCGCAAAGCGCGGCCGGACAGTATATTGGGAAACTGTCACTAAGAGGACCACTGGTTGTTTCTTTGACATTATAGGAGGAGATTTTGTTGGTGGAATCGGAGATTCTCCTCCTTCAAAGCTTCTCAATCAGAGGGCCTGGTACGTCCCACTGATCCTTATGCATATTTGGAAGAGCCTGTTTTGTGTGTCAAAATACTGAGGGTTGTAAATATTAGGTTTGTAACATTTTGTGACCTCAATTTCAAGAATATGAGTGAATTTTCCTCCACTTGATAATATCCTAATAGAACCAAAACATCATCAAAACAGCTGGCAGTGGGGTCTGAGGAATTGCACTGCCAGCATAATTGCCTAGGTTGAGTTCATCCCAGTTAAACTAGGATGCAAACAACCAATTTAAAGTAGGTTGACCTCAACCAATGAAATATACAACCAAGGGGGGTCCCTTAGATTTATATTTCATCAGTTGATTTCAACCAAGTTTAAATTGGTTGAGTGCATCCCAGTTTAGCTGGGATGACTTCATCCTAGGCAATTATGCTGGCAGTGTTGAAGAATTCTTTTGAAAACAGAATGTGTGAGTTCATCCTCTTCTGTCCACACTCACTAAAATGAAAATATTTTTAACCCGGATTGAAGGCAGGTTCAAAACATTTTTCTGCACCCATGGTGTAGCAGCAGTCAGCTACAAATGTTTTCTGTCCTGTTACTCTCATACATGTCATCTCATGTTTGTGAATTTTAGTTCACAACCAAATCATCAGAGATTTTTGTGCAAAAAATAGTTGTGTAGAATGCTATGGTGTTGAAAGTAGAGAAATAGGTGAACTTCCCCAAGGGGAAAAGTATGTTTTGAATAATGGGGAGTATAAAATATGGCCAAATCTACCATTATCTAATTAACTGGGTTTGAAAATCCACCAAATTCAAAAACCATGGATATCAACATAAAATGGTCCAGAATTCTCAAAAGTGCAATTCTTTGGACAAACCTAATTCACTAGTTTTAATTGTGGGTTTGCTCATATTTGATACCCCCTAATGTAAGAATATTTATAGTATTTACAACTATGTATTTAGGTTAAGTATGTAAATAGGAAATCTGATAATGTGTATATATAAATAAACTATTATATGTTTATAGTTTAATAGTGTGAGAAATATGTTATTTGTAATAAGCACGTAATCCCATCATAACACCCCCCCCCCCTCAACAACCTCAGAGAAAACATAAATAATAAGCAACAATGAAAAGATATAAATAAAAGAAAAAACAACTGTGAATAATTTGAGAGACAAATCAACAACTAAAATAAAACAAAAGAAAAACCTTGGAGAAAACAAGAAGAAAGATGGAAAACAAAGAGGTAAAAAGACTGAGGATCCAATGTTGCCTTCTGGCCCAAAGGAATTAACCAATAGCCAGAGACCCTGTGTGAAGTAAAAAAACCCATGCAAAGAATAAGAAAAAATGGGTTAACTTCTGTCAAACCAATCAAAGATTGTTTTCTAGGTCCTGAGGATGAGAGTTGAAACGGACACTTGCGGGGGGTGCATAATCATTGCTGCCAGCACATACTTCCCCCCCTTACTTGCCATAGTGTGAGATGGTCTCAAACCTATCTGATGCAAAAAATTCAAGACTTTTTGCCAGCCAAGTTCCTTGGTGACGATGGTGGCTAGTTTTTGATTTGTTGAGATCTAATCCAAGCAAACTTTCTCTTCATATAAGAGTTGTTTGATAATGTGAAATTTGTGGTTGATGTGATGGTGTTCCTTCCTTGTTCAACAGTCCTTGGAAATGTAAACCACTGCCTTACTATCTGAGAGAATCAATGGAGAAGCTGCCAAAATTTCTTCTAGCTTGGCTACGTAATCTTAGTTATAGATTACTCCTCACTACATTATACATTATGAGCGACTTATACAATGGTCTCAACAAGATGTCAGACTTTCCCATGTCTTTCCTTTTCCACTTCTTCTCTTTTCATTACATAATGTGTACTATAAATACTATGTATTTAAAGCCACATTATGGCTTCCCCCTCCTCATGCAATCTACCCATTAGCTTTTCATCCTCTTAATGCATCCTTTTCCGTCACAGAATTAATCCTGAAAGAAGTGAAAAAAGAAACCATCCATCCTTGGATGCAAAAGATAGCACCATATATTCTACCTTTTTGAAGCCCAAGAGATTGAAGCACCCCGTACAGTCAACAGATATCCATTAACAGTCATCCAGCCTTCACACCAGATTGCATCCACATACGGCTGGGCGTTGATAAACGCACACCCCTGGTGCACGCCCATGTCAGGCGCATGCCAGGGGCGTTTGGCGTGTTTTCACACCCCGGCCAACCCAAATTGGCGGGTTTGGCGGGCATGCCAACGGGCTTGGCATGTGTGTGAAACACGCCAATGGGGATTGGCGTGCATTAAAAGTACACCAATCCCCATTGGCGTGCTTGTTGGTGGCCCACCCACACGCCAATATACATGCAGGTGGGCCCACATGCCCGGGCCTATGTCCTATGGGAGACTTATACAGTCTCCCATTGGCCAATAGGCCGTTTATACAGCCTTGATGAGGTTGTATAGCCAGGAGCTCCTTCTGGCTGGGGAGGAGCTCCTCCCCGGCGATGAGGTTGTATAACCTCATGGCTGGGGAGGAGCTCCTCCCTGGCCATCAGGTTATACAAACTCATGGCCGGGGAGGAGCTCCGTCCCAGACATGAGGCTGTATAACCTCATGGCCGGGGAGGAGCTCCTCCCCAACAATGAGGTTATACAACCTCATCATTGGGGAGGAGCTCCTCCACGGCCATGAGGTTATACAACCTCATTTCCCGGGAGGAGCTCCTCCCCGGCAATGAGCCTATACAACCTCATGGCCGGGGAGGAGCTCCTCCCCGGCGATGAGCCTATACAACCTCATGGCCGGGGAGGAGTTCCTCCCCGGCCATGAGGTTGTATAAAATCATGGCCGGGGAGGAGCTCCTTCCCCGGAAATGAGGTTGTGTAACCTCATTGCCCGGGAGGAGCTCCTCCCCGGCCATGAGGTTATACAACCTCATTGCCCGGGAGGAGCTCCTCCCCGGCCATGAGGTTATACAACCTCATTGCCCAGGAGGAGCTCCTCCCCGGCCATGAGGTTACACAACCTCATTTCTGGGGAAGGAGCTCCTCCCCGGCCATGATTTTATACAACCCCATGGCCGGGGAGGAACTCCTCCCCGGCCATGAGGTTGTATAGGCTCATCGCCGGGGAGGAGCTCCTCCCCGGCCATGAGGTTGTATAGGCTCATTGCCGGGGAGGCAGCTGGGGTGGCAGGCCAGCCAAAATAATATTGGCTGGCCTACTGACATCAGCAACGTGTTGAAGCTCAACACGTTTCTGATTTCAGGGATACACACATGCTGGGCGTTGATAAACGCACGCCAACGCCAACCCGCACGCCAATTTTTTTTGGCGTGCGGGGCCTACACGCCATTTTTTTTTGGCGTGTAGGGTCTACACGCCAACAAAAAAGGGCGTGTGAGACCCACACGCCAAAAATGGCGTGTGGGTCCCACACGCCATTTTTTTTTGGCGTGTGGGCCCCGCACGCCAAATAAAATTGGCGTGTGGGCCCTGCACGCCAATTGTTTGGCGTGTGGGCCCCGTCCGCCAATTGTTTGGCGTGTGGGCCCCGCACGCCAATTGTTTGGCGTGCGGGTCCCCCCTCGCTCACATAATCGAGTTGGAGGGACCACTCAATTACGTGAGCGAGGCCCGCTGACGAGGTTATACAACCTCGTCAGCCGGGAGGACTTCCTCCCGGCACGAGGCTGTATAACCTCGTCAGCCGGGAGGACTTCCTCCCGGCTGACGAGGCTATAAAACCTTGTCAGCCAGGAGGAAGTCCTCCTGGCCGACGAGGTTGTATAACCTTGTCGGCCGGGAGGACTTCCTCCTGGCCGACGAGGTTGTATAGCCTCGTCGGCCGGGAGGACTTCCTCCTGGCCGACAAGGTTATACAAACTCGTCGGCCAGGAGGAAGTCCTCCCGGCCGGCAAGGCTATACAACCTCGTCGGCCAGGAGGAAGTCCTCCTGGCCGACGAGGTGGTATAGCCTTGTCGGCTGGGAGGACTTCCTCCTGGCCGACGAGGTTGTATAGCCTTGTCGGCCGGGAGGACTTCCTCCTGGCCGACGAGGTTATACAACCTCATCGGCCAGGAGGAAGTCCTCCCGGCCGGAGAGGCTATACAACCTTGTCGGCCAGGAGGAAGTCCTCCTGGCTGACGAGGTTGTATAACCTCGTCAGCCGGGAGGACTTCCTCCTGGCTGACAAGGTTATACAGCCTCGTCAGCCAGGAGGAAGTCCTCCTGGCCAACAAGGTTGTATAGCCTCATCGGCTGGGAGGAAGTCCTCCCGGCCGACGAGGCTATACAACCTCGTCGGCCAGGAGGACTTCCTCCTGGCTGACGAGGTTGTATAACCTTGTCGGCCAGGAGGACTTCCTCCTGGCTGACGAGGTTGTATAACCTCGTCAGCCGGGAGGAAGTCCTCCCGGCTGACGAGGTTATACAGCCTCGTGCCGGGAGGAAGTCCTCCCGGCTGACGAGGTTGTATAACCTCGTCAGCCGGCCTCGCTCACGTAATCGAGTGGTCCCTCCCACTCGATTATGTGAGCAAGGGGGGACCCGCACGCCAAACAATTGGCGTGTGGGACCCGCACGCCAATTGTTTGGCGTGTACTCCCACACGCCAATTGTTTGGCGTGTGAGAGCGCACGCCAAACAATTGGCGTGCGGGGCCAACAAGCCAATTTTATTTGGCGTGCGGGGCCCACACGCCAAAAAAAAATGGTGTGTGGGAACCACACGCCATTTTTGGCGTGCAGGTCTCACACGCCCTTTTTTTTTGGCGTGTAGACCCTACACGCCAAAAAAAAATGGCGTGTAGGCCCCGCACGCCAAAAAAAATTGGCGTGCGGGTTGGCGTTGGCGTGCGCGCTTGGCGTGCGTTTATCAACGCCCCACATACTATGTATATGTGTATCCTTGGCCTATGGCCTATGGGAGACTTTTCAGTCTCCCCTAGGCCATAGGCCAGGGCGTGCGGCCCCACCTGCACAACCATTGGCATGCGGGTGGGCCTCCAAGAGGCACGCTGATGGGTATTGGTGGGCTTTTGAAGCACACCAATCCCCATTGACGTGTTTCACACGCACTCCAATGGTTTGGCAATTGGCGTGCCCGGAAACACGCCAACGGGCATTGGCGTGCCCGCCAAACCCGCCAATTTGGGTGGGCGGGGGCATGAAAACATGGCAAACGCCCCTGGCGTGGGCGTGCACCAGGCGTGTGTTTATCAATGCCCCACACGTCTTGATGCGGTCGAGTTGCTTACCAGTGCCAAGTTGGCGGTGAAATGAATGTAAGATATGAGATGTTCAAGTGCACTCCAATGAAATTCATACCGGGACATGGAGAACCTTGCAAGATGATTTACAGACAATGATATGTCTGGCCGCAATCTCTGCACAAGGCACAGCAAACAATCAATGTGGGCGAGATAATCCCTGTCCATCTCTTTTGCAGGATTGGAGACAAGGTCAGTTGAAGGTAGTGGAGAAAGTGTTTTGATAGACGAGGGTGTATATTGAAGGATCTTTGTTATTAGCATGGTTTTATCAAGGGTGAAAACAACCACAACCTCTTTCACCCGCATTGCTGCAATTCTGGCCAAGGTAATGTCCCACTGAGGTCAACAATGTCAGCCTACGTGATACCAAGGGGCGTTGATAAACGCACGCCAACGGCGCACGCCAACGCCAACCCGCACGCCAATTTTTTTTGGCGTGCGGGGCCTACACGCCATTTTTTTTTGGCGTGTAGGGTCTACACGCCAAAAAAAAGGGCGTGTGAGACCCACACGCCAAAAATGGCGTGTGGTTCCCACACGCCATTTTTTTTTGGCGTGTGGGCCCCGCACGCCAAATAAAATTGGCGTGTGGGCCCCGCACGCCAATTGTTTGGCGTGTGGGCCCCGCACGCCAATTGTTTGGCGTGTGGGCCCCGCACGCCAAACAATTGGCGTGTGGGCCCCGCACGCCAAACAATTGGCGTGCGGGTCCCCCCTCGCTCACATAATCAAGTGGGAGGGACCACTCGATTACGTGAGCGAGGCCGGCTGACGAGGTTATACAACCTTGTCAGCCGGGAGGACTTCCTCCCGGCACGAGGCTGTATAACCTCGTCAGCCGGGAGGACTTCCTCCCGGCTGACGAGGCTATACAACCTCGTCAGCCAGGAGGAAGTCCTCCTGGCAGACAAGGTTGTATAACCTCATCGGCCGGGAGGACTTCCTCCTGGCCGACGAGGTTGTATAGCCTCGTCGGCCGGGAGGACTTCCTCCTGGCCGACGAGGTTATACAACCTCGTCGGCCAGGAGGAAGTCCTCCCGGCCGGCGAGGCTATACAACCTCGTCGGCCAGGAGGAAGTCCTCCTGGCTGACGAGGTTGTATAACCTTGTCAGCCGGGAGGACTTCCTCCCGGCTGACGAGGTTATACAACCTCGTCAGCCAGGAGGAAGTCCTCCTGGCCGACGAGGTTGTATAGCCTCGTCGGCCGGGAGGACTTCCTCCTGGCCGACGAGGTTGTATAGCCTTGTCGGCCGGGAGGACTTCCTCCTGGCCGACGAGGTTATACAACCTCGTCGGCCAGGAGGAAGTCCTCCCGGCCGGCGAGGCTATACAACCTCGTCGGCCAGGAGGAAGTCCTCCTGGCTGACAAGGTTGTATAACCTCGTCAGCCGGGAGGACTTCCTCCCGGCTGACGAGGTTATACAGCCTTGTCAGCCAGGAGGAAGTCCTCCTGGCCGACAAGGTTGTATAGCCTCGTCGGCCAGGAGGAAGTCCTCCCGGCCGACGAGGCTATACAACCTCGTCGGCCAGGAGGACTTCCTCCTGGCTGACGAGGTTGTATAACCTTGTCGGCCAGGAGGACTTCCTCCTGGCTGACGAGGTTGTATAACCTCGTCAGCCGGGGGGAAGTCCTCCCGGCTGACGAGGTTATACAGCCTCATGCCGGGAGGAAGCCCTCCCAGCTGACGAGGTTGTATAACCTCGTCAGCCGGCCTCGCTCACGTACTCGAGTGGTCCCTCCCACTCGATTATGTGAGCAAGGGGGGACCCGCACGCCAAACAATTGGCGTGTGGGACCCGCACGCCAATTGTTTGGCGTGCGCTCCCACACGCCAATTGTTTGGCGTGTGAGAGCGCACGCCAAACAATTGGCGTGCGGGGCCCACACGCCAATTTTATTTGGCGTGCGGGGCCCACACGCCAAAAAAAACAATGGCGTGTGGGAACCACACACCATTTTTGGCGTGCAGGTCTCACACGCCAATTTATTTTGGCGTGTAGACCCTACACGCCAAAAAAAAATGGCGTGTAGGCCCCGCACGCCAAAAAAAATTGGCGTGCGGGTTGGCGTTGGCGTGCGTTTATCAACGCCCGATACCAAGGATCAATCCTTCTAGCTACACGTGGTGCAAAGTATGAAATGATGGAGTGTAAAACTGTGGGACATTCAAATGGAGTCTAATCCCCAAATAATGAGGGGAATTTTGATGTAAGAAATAGAGAAAAATTAGTGATAATTATATTAAATAAATTTGATATAATTCAAAACAGAGAGGCCTGATAAATCAGGGGTGTTTTAATCCTGTGAGCCTGTGTCTCTTGAGTGACAACAGAACACAAGGGATTGGGGAAAGTTAAGTAATCAATTACTTAGTGGGAAAATAAACACACTTTATGAAATGGTAATGAAAAGATCTTAAATGATCTGGGGAGCAGCCAACTGAGGGTCTGCCTCTTCTTCATCAAATGACCCTGGGAGAAGGAGCCTGGTCAAAAGAAACTGAACACCAGCCAATCTTTTTCTGGTCAAAAGAAACTGACACAAGGATCCTTAGATGGAAACCTGGTTGATTTTCCCTGATAAAATCAACAAAAATGCAGAGGGATAAGATCAAGGAGTGATCAATTAATCTGGTCTTATTAGAAGCTTTATCAAGCAGGACTTAATCCTATAGAGTTATACCAGTATTGGTGTGCCAGTGACTTAGTAGGAAAAGAGACAGGGGGGAGGATAAAACAGAACAGACAGACTAGAGATAAAGGACTTGGGAGGAGTTGATAATGTTGCAGAAGAAGGGACTCACTGGTTGATTAAATGACAGCTGGACTGGGAAGTAATCAGAGAAGTGAGGGCCTTACGTAGTATTCCAAGATCTAGTTGAGGAAGCTGCTGGGTTCAACTGGTTGAAGTCCTTGTTCTGAAGTGTGTGGTTGTTGTGTGGTATTCTGGAGTCTGTGTATCTTCTGGGGTGTAGAGGATACTCAGACTCGAAAATTTTCATAGTTTGATGACATAAGCAGTGCAGGCTTGTGGTCAGCTTGCATCTGAAACACGGCGTAACAATATATAGAATAAATTCACCAGTAATTCATCACTATGTGAAGGAGTAAGATATAGAGAAAGTGCTCAGTTGTAACTAGGGCTAAAACATGATGAGGAGACAGAATCAGAGTTCAAAACAAGTGTAAGCTCAAAACTGTAAAAGATATGATTAAGTTTTGGTCTAAAAAGGTGTGTAAGGAAGACTTGTAGGCTAATGGTATTAGCTCTAAGGCTGACAAATCCCTTTAAGGTATCTTGCACTTAAATGTGTAGGATTTAATAACCTGAAAAACTGGGGCCTTTTTGAAAAGGGGTGGTTTAAATCCCAGTGGAAAGGAATGGGGAATATTCTCAAGAAGGGAAGGGTTATTACTTACTAGCAATAAAACTAGGGGAACTTGAGGATATTCTGTGTGGAAACAGGACAGTTTTGAGCGCTTGAAGCTGTGGTGGATGGAGCTGGATGGTAATTGAATTGTTTGTAGGGAAGATAGGGCTAAAGGAATACTACCAAGGGACTTACCAGGCTATTTATGGAGATTTGTATCTGATACAAGGTGGGTAAGTTTGTGGGTGGTATTGTGAAGCATGAGGAGCCTCCTTTGGGAGGCCAAAGAGCTCCTCAAATAGTCTTGACATCCCTCTGGGGACCCTGTAGGTATTAATGGCCAACTTGTGGGAGCTTGGACCACATTTTGGCCTTCTTGGTGACGCTACAGCAGCTGATGTCTTGAGTATAAGTGACCAAGGTTAATGAATATTGTTTATTTACATATTTTATTTATTAATATGTTAATTACAGTCAGTCGTTCATTAGTACTGGTTTGTATTTAATAGTATCTGTGGCATTATTTGATATTTTATAATAAGCCACAGTATTTTTTGGTACTGCACTGCCAGCATAATTGCCTAGGTTGAGTTCATCCCAGTTAAACTAGGATGCAAACAACCAATTTAAAGTAGGTTGACCTCAACGAATGAAATATAAAACCAAGGGGGGTCCCTTGGATTTATATTTTATCAGTTGATTTCAACCAAGTTGAAATTGGTTGAGTGCATCCCAGTTTAACTTGGACGACTTCATCCTAGGCAATTATGCTGGCAGTGCTGTTGTTTAATGTTACTGCAATTATTTTATTGTATAAAATAATATAAAATAATGTAATTATGTATTCTAGTCCCTAGTAATCCTTATTACATATGTAACATATGTAAAGAGGTTACTAGGGTGCTTTTTGTTGTCTTTAATATTTATTTTATTGGCTCTGGTGTCCGCATGCCACGCAGGGAGCCTGTAAGGGGTCTAATGGTTGCATAGGGGCTTGAAATCCCACTTTGGCACAGGCTCCTGGCCACGCGGGTTGGTTTCAGGCTGTGCAGACTGCGGTACACGGGTTTGGAGTAAAACACGGTGGATTTACAATATCTCCCCTAATTTAAACAACACCTCATTTCGGTGAATGGAAATGGGTTTAAGCATAAATTTAAATATACATAAGCATACATTGATGTAAGTGCCTTTTATTTCAAAAGGTACTTGCTAACTAACTATTTAATGCTAGTTTACATAGTCAAGGAGTAGGAATTAAGGGTACCTGTGAGTGAGGTACCCTAGGTTAAATTTAGCATAGATTTAGAGGGCGTTGATAAACGCACGCCAAGCGCGCACGCCAACGCCAACCCGCACGCCAATTTTTTTTGGCGTGCGGGGCCTACACGCCAAAAAAAAGTGGCGTGTAGGGTCTACACGCCAATTTTATTTGGCGTGTGAGACCCACACGCCAAAAATGGCGTGTGGGCCCCGCATGCCAATTGTTTGGCGTGCGCTCCCACACGCCAAACAATTGGCGTGTGGGAGCGCACGCCAAACAATTGGCGTGCGGCTCCCACACGCCAATTGTTTGGCGTGTGGGGGGATCCCGCTCACGTAATTGAATGGGAGGTCCCATTCAATTACGTGAGCGGGCCGGCTGACGAGGCTGTATAGCCTCGTCGGCCGGGAGGACTTCCTCCCGGCTGACGAGGTTATACAACCGGGGGTTGATAAATGCAAGCCCCCCCGGGCACGCCCTTAAAAAACAAGGCGTGCAACCCGCACGCCTTTTTTTTATCGGCGTGCGTCCTGCACGCCCATCCTTGGGCGTGGGCACGCCTGTAGATGGGCGTGCAGTTCGCACGCCCATCTACAGGCGTGCGACACCCCCAAGGAGGGCGTGCAGCCGCACGCCCTGCAGGGGAGGACTGCAAGCCCCTCGGCCGGAGGGATCCCCCCGGTCGAGGAGGTTATACAACCTCCTCGACCGGAGGGAATCCCCCTCCGGTCAAGGAGGTTATACAGCCTCCTCGACCGGAGGGATCCCTCCCGGTCGAGGAGGTCATACAACCTCCTCGGCCGGAGGGGGATTCCCTCCGGTCGAGCAGGTTGTATGACCTCCTTGACCGGAGGGATCCCTCCCGGTCAAGGAGGTCATACAACCTCCTCGGCCGGAGGGATGCCCCCCGGTTGAGGAGGTTGTACAACCTCCTCGACCGGAGGGGGATTCCCTCCGGTCGAGGAGGTCACACAACCTCCTTGGCCGGAGGGATGCCCCCTCCGGTCGAGGAGGTTGTATGACCTCCTTGACCGGGAGGGATCCCTCCGGTCAAGGAGGTCATACAACCTCCTTGGCCGGAGGGATGCCCCCTCCGGTCGAGGAGGTTGTATGACCTCCTGGACCGGGAGGGATCCCTCCGGCCGAGGAGGTTATACAACCTCCTCAACCGGAGGGGGCATCCCTCCGGCCGAGGAGGTTGTATGACCTCCTCAACCCCTCCGGTTGAGGAGGTTGTACAGCCTCCTTGACCGGAGCTGATGTCATGCGTACATTGTTGTGTACGCATGACATCAGCATGTGTATAGGCAGGGGCGTGCCCCCTGCCTATATACATAGAAAGGGCGTGTTGGTCGCACGCCCTTTTCTGAACAGGGCGTGCGACCGCACGCCTGAAGTCTTGCACGCCGATGGGCGTGCAGCCCCCACGCCGATAAAAAAAAGGCGTGCGGGCAGCACGCCTTTTTTTTTATTGGCGTGCGTTTGGCGTGGGCGTGCCCGGGGGGGCGTGCATTTATCAACCCCCTATACAACCTCGTCGGCCAGGAGGAAGTCCTCCTGGCTGACGAGGTTGTATAACCTCGTCAGCCGGCAAGACTTCCTCCCGGTTGACGAGGTTATACAACCTTGTCAGCCAGGAGGAAGTCCTCCTGGCCAACGAGGTTGTATAACCTCGTCGGCCAGGAGGAAGTCCTCCCGGCCGACGAGGTTATACAGCCTTGTTGGCCAGGAGGACTTCCTCCTGGCTGACGAGGTTGTATAACCTCGTCAGCCGGGAGGAAGTCCTCACGGCTGACGAGGTTATACAACCTCGTCAGCCAGGAGGACTTCCTCCTGGCCGACGAGGTTGTATAACCTCGTCGGCCAGGAGGAAGTCCTCCCGGCCGACGAGGTTATACAGCCTCGTGCCGGGAGGAAGTCCTCCCGGCTGACGAGGTTGTATAACCTCGTCAGCCGGCCCGCTCACGTAATCGAATGGGCCCTCCCATTCGATTACGTGAGCAAGAGGGGACCCGCACGCCAAAAAAATTGGCGTGCGGGGCCCACACGCCAAAGACATTGGCGTGTGGGAACCACACACCATTTTTGGCCTGTGGGTCTCACACGCCAATTTATAACATTGGCGTGTAGACCCTACACGCCACTTTTTTTTGGCGTGTAGGCCCCGCACGCCAAAAAAAAGTGGCGTGCGGGTTGGCGTTGGCGTGCGCCGTTGGCGTGCGTTTATCAACGCCCAGATTTAGAATATCAAATAATATTCCAACTATCATTTTATTTAAAATATTTTTTATTGTGTATTTTTATTTAATGTTTTCAAATGCTTGTGACAGGTTGCTCTGTCATAGTAGCAAGCTGACAAAGAACCTGGCTCAAGGGTGTCTTGAGCCTATCCAAAATTTAGTCGGAGCTTGCCGTGAATAGTTCATCATCAACATGCACCCAAAGAGACACCAAGTCCTTGCCATTGTTGTAGATATAAGTCAATTGGTCCTCCAGATTAGGACAAAAGTCAATGGAAGCCAAGTGTTGTGACTCAGAATGTAGATTGCAAACTGGGGAATATACAAAGGTGCAGAGCCCGGAGATAATCCCCTGGGTTGTGGAAACCCCTGGAAAGTCCAAGGGGGGTCTAATTACAAGGTCATAACATTATCCCCCTTTTAAGCCCAAGTCCCTAGTGGACTTGGCAATTTCCCCGGGCAGAATCAAAAACCCTGGCTGTGGGGAAAAGCTTGCCCTCACGCTACCCCCATTTCCTTTGGCGCCGTTAGTGCTTGCTGGTGGCGTTGGGGAATCTTGTGGTAAACTGGGCAACCATTTCCTTGCAGTTTTTCAGGTTTTCTGTTGGTTCCCACAAATTTTCTTGAGGGCCGAATCCTTTCCAACTGACTAAGTACTGATGTCCTTTTCCGCGCATACAACAGTCTAAGATTTCTTCAACTTCCCATTCATCATTCTGTTTGATTGTGATTGGCTTTGGCTGTTCAGGTTGGCGACCCTTGATCAAATCCATTTGACGTTTTCGGAGCAGCAACACGTGGAACACCGGGTGAACACCCAGGGAAAGAGGCAGAGTCAGTTCATAAGCAGAACAAGAAATCACTTTAGAGATTGGAAAAGGTCCTAGCCATTGGGCGTCCAGTTTGGGGCATGGTCTGGTGGTTGAGATATTTCGGCTGTTCAGCCACACTTTGTCCCCAACTTTCCAATCTGGGCTGGTCCTGACGTGTTTATTGGGGCGTTGATAAATGCACGCCAACGGCGCACGCCAACGCCAACCCACACACCAATTTTTGTTGGCGTGTAGGGCCCGCACGCCAATTGTTTGGCGTGCGGGTCCCCCCTTGCTCACATAATTGAATGGGAGGGCCCATTCAATTACGTGAGCGAGCGGAGGACTTCCTCCTGGCCGACAAGGTTATACAACCTCGTCGGCCAGGAGGAAGTCCTCCCGGCCGACAAGGTTGTATAACCTTGTCAGCCAGGAGGAAGTCCTCCCGGCCGGCAAGGCTATACAACCTCGTCGGCCAGGAGGACTTCCTCCTGGCTGAAGAGGTTGTATAACCTTGTCAGCCGGGAGGAAGTCCTCCCGGCTGACAAGGTTATACAACCTCGTCAGCCAGGAGGAAGTCCTCCTGGCTGACGAGGTTGTATAACCTCGTCGGCCAGGAGGAAGTCCTCCCGGCCGACGAGGCTATACATTCTTGTCGGCCAGGAGGACTTCCTCCTGGCTGACAAGGTTGTATAACCTCGTCGGCCGGGAGGACTTCCTCCTGGCTGACAAGGTTATACAACCTCGTATGCCAGGAGGAAGTCCTCCTGGCCGACGAGGTTGTATAGCCTCGCCAGCCGGGAGGACTTCCTCCTGGCCAACAAGGTTTTATAGCCTCGTTGGCCGGGAGGACTTCCTCCTGGCTGACAAGGTTGTATAACCTCGTCAGCCGGGAGGAATTCCTCCTGGCTGACAAGGTTATACAACCTCTTCAGCCAGGAGGAAGTCCTCCTGGCCGACGAGGTTGTATAGCCTCGCCGGCCGGGAGGACTTCGAGGTTGTATAACCTTGTCGGCTGGGAGGACTTCCTCCTGGCCAACAAGGTTATACAACCTCGTCGGCCAGGAGGAATTCCTCCCGGCTGACGAGGTTATACAGCCTCGTGCTGGGAGGAAGTCCTCCCCTTGCTCATGTAATCAAATGGGCCCTCCCATTCGATTATGTGAGCAAGGGGGGACCCGCACGCCAATTTTATTTGGTGTGCGGGGCCCACACGCCAAAAGAAAATGGCGTGTGGGTCTCACACGCCCTTTTTTTTTGGCGTGTAGACCCTACACGCCAAAAAAAATTGGCGTGTAGGACCCGCACGCCAAAAACAATTGGCGTGCGGGTTGGCGTTGGCGTACGCTGTTGGCGTGTGTCTATAAAAGCCCTGTTTATTGTAGTGATACTTCATTGTTTCCTGAGCTTGTTGGAGATGTTCCTTTAATTCATCTTGTACTTCACTGAGCTTCTTGAGGTGTTCTTCAACTACTGGTAGACATTGGGCGGAAGAGGGTATTCAGCCATAAGACAAGTTGAATCCATAGTTAGCTTTGAAGGGCGAGATTCCCGTTGATATTTGGTTGTGGTTGTTGTGTGCAAATTCCGCAGTTGGGAGCAGTTGGACCTAGTCTTCTTGGGGATAATCGACAAAGTGGTGTAAGTACTGCTCAACGGCTTTGTTGGCAATTTTGGATTGGCCGTCAGTCTGTGGGTGGAACGCGGGGGCGTTGATAGACGCACGCCAACGCCAACCCGCACGCCAATTTTTTTTGGCGTGCGGGTCCCACACGCCAATTGTTTGGTGTGCGCTCCCACACACCAATTGTTTGGCGTGTGGGAGCGCACGCCAAACAACTGGCGTGCGGGTCCCCCCTTGCTCACATAATTGAATTGGAGGGCCAATTCAATTACGTGAGCAAGGGGAGGACTTCCTCCTGGCACGAGGCTGTATAACCTTGTCAGCCGGGAGGACTCCCTCCCGGCTGACAAGGTTATACAACCTCGTCAGCCAGGAGGAAGTCCTCCTGGCCAACAAGGTTGTGTAGCCTTGCCGGCCGGGAGGACTTCCTCCTGGCCGGCGAGGCTATACAACCTTGTCGGCCAGGAGGACTTCCTCCTGGCTGACAAGGTTGTATAAACTCGTCAGCCGGGAGGAAGTCCTCCTGGCCACCGAGGTTGTATAGCCTTGTCAGCCGGGAGGACTTCTTCCTGGCCAACAAGTTATACAACCTTGTTGGCCAGGAGGAAGTCCTCCCGGCGGGCGAGGCTATACAACCTTGTCGGCCAGGAGGACTTCCTCCTGGCTGACGAGGTTGTATAACCTTGTCAGCCGGGAGATTGTTTCAAAGAGATCGTAGCTATCGAGACTTTAAATCTTTAAGATTTCAAAGAAACTAAGTGTTGTATTTCAATCAGAGGAATGAAGACAAAGAACAAAAAAGGAAAGTGAGTGTAGAAAGAAAGAAAATGTACCTAAGGGCAATCACTTGTTCGACGAGTGAGATGAGACAAAGACAGGCTAACAGAGAAAGGGGAAGAAGAACTAAAAAGAAATAAGACTAACACAAGCAAGATGTTAGAAGTGAATGAGATGAATACATATGATCGCGGGAGGGACTCAGAAGTTAAATGGGAAAGATGATCTTTTGTCAGGTGTCGAGCAGGTAGGAGAATAAGGCGCGAGGGAGGAGATGGAGAAAAGAAAGGGGTAGAAGGGAAGTAATGTGGGAGTGATGGAGTAAATGTCAGATGTCAATTAATAGAGACGCGAGTGACAGGGTCATTGGAGGAACCAGTCAAATTGGAAGGGACTAGAGATCTGATGTAGAGCGATGAGGTTGCTCACAGGAGGAGGAAGGAGGATGATAGGTGTTGGGAGTTTTATAACTATGTACAAGGGGTTTGGTTGAGCTGGTGGATTCAGATAAGCTTTAGGATGAGCAAGATGTTGTCATAGCGTGAGGAAGACTAATGATGAATTTAGAATATGAAAGGAAAAAAAAAGAAAACTTTATTGTAGAGCTTTGACGTGGTGCGCATGGCCGCAACTAGAGGAAGAAAGTGTGTTATTGACTTCGACAGCTGTGTATCATTATATTTCCATTTCTTTGTCATGAAATCTGATGACAGGTTAATTTTATAATCCGTATTTGTTTCCAATGAATTCTTCACCCTCTAAAGTGTATGAGTCCATTTAAAAACTCCCCAAATATCTTGAAAGACAGGCGTGAAGGTGTTTAGAAATAAATTCTGTCCAAAAATCATTAAAAAAAACCAGTGAATTTAAAAATAAACTGTTTGTCACGTTGAATTCTCAACCCCACCAAGTGTTTTAAAAAGATTTAAAATTTTGAGAAATCCTGAAAATTGAGCCGTGGGTTTTGTTTTTTGAAAAAACCGGGTGTATGGGCAAAAAAAAATAGAAGATGTTGTTTTTTTGGAAAATAAGAAATACCCTCAACTTCTACACCCCTGGAAGTATATTAAACAATTTTTTTATGTTGAAAAAAAATTAAAATCCGCCCCCAAAAAAATAATTAAAAAACCCGGGTGTAAAAGCGGAAAACCGGGTGTGCTGCGCAGCAAATTTGACATCGCCGCTGCGTAAAACCGGTTGTAAACGCGGAAAAACTGGGTTTTTTTATTAATGCCCTTTTTTTTTTTGGGCTCAAGACTCACGATTTGGTTATTTTTGAATCAGTGGGTGGTTCGGATTGCGGTTTGGGTGAATTCGAGGTGGTTCTTGTTGAAAACCACCAGAACGACGGTCTGATTCCTTTCAGGAATCAGACTGGGGCTTGCTCATGTAATAGAACCGGTGGGCCAGTTCTATTACGTGAGCAAGGAGATGTGTATGTATATCCCCATACACATAATACATGTATGTATTATGTGTATGGGGATATTGCATGCAATATCCCCCCCACACGCCAAACAATTGGCGTGCGGGGCCTACCCGCCAATTTTGTTTGGCGTGCGGGGCCCACACGCCAAACAAAATTGGTGTGTGGGACCCACACGCCATTTGGTTGGTGTGCGCTCCCACACGCCAATTTTATTTGGCGTGTAGGCCCTGCACGCCAAAAGAAATTGGGGTGTAGGCCCCCACGCCAAAAGAAATTGGGGTGCAGGTTGGCGTTGGCGTGCGCGGTTGGCGCGCGGTTATCAACACCCCATTTTCTTAGACTGCATCTAAAAAGAAGGAAAATAAATAAATCATAACCATATAAATACTGTTCCTCATTAATTCCAAAAGCTTGTATTCCATTTACCAAACTTTCTGTAACAATCAATCCACTATCTACTTCCCTGATTCCTTCATCAAGCTCTGTCACGCTCTGTGATGCCAAGGACTGGTATCCTTCTAGCTACACAAGGTGCAAGGCAAAAAACAATATGGAATAAGGGTTTTTTGGGTGATTTTTAATATCTTTTTTATTAACATAAAAGATATTAAAGGTTTTTAGGAGGGGCCTGCAAGCAGGGGTGGTTTAGTTCCCTCCAAAGGTTATTTAAGACCTTAATAAACTGGGGCCTGCAAGCAGGGGTGGTTTAGATCCCAGTGATAATAGTGGCTGAAAAGGGCCACAACTCCTGAAAGAAAAAGACTTACTGTAGGCCTTAAAGGGAGGAGTGGGGACTTTTCAGAGGGGAACTGGACAGCTTGAAGCGGTTGGAAAGGTGTGGTGGACAGCTGGACAGAGTGGGAGTTGAGAGAAAGAGGCTTTGAGTCTTGAGGACTGATTTACTGGGCAGGACACTAGTAGGCTGGACTGGTGGAATGCTGGTTGTAAATATGATAAAGCTGGGGAATCAAAATACAGGGGGAAGAAAGGGCCTCTTAAATGCCTTTCTGGAGCCCTGATGGCGAAACAGCAAGTGTTATTTTGGCTATGGGAATACTACAAGGAAGGAGTTATCCTTAGTAGAAATAAATGATGTAATTTATCAAATTATTACATGTACAGGCTGTCAATAATTAATACAGTCTGTCAGTCATCTGTAGACATCATCTGAGGGCGCTTCAAGAGCTCTTAGTTTTATGTACAACATTTATTGATCACTTGATCAATAGAATAAAAAAGAACTAATCAAATTATAGTACAGAATCTTATTTCTGTTTAATTTGGTTATTTCATATGTAAGGTTCTGTACCATGAGAGTTCTTGTTATACTTGCATGGGGGGCGCTTTTACAGCTCTCCATTCAATTATTTGACAAGCAAACATCATGTGGGAAAAGTGTCAACATTTATTTTCCCATGATTAAATAAGCTTGTCATTTATTTTAATTGTACAAGTTCTTTTAGACTTATTTGAAGTGTTCTTATGTTTCCTTTATCCCCTGCTTCGTGTCTTTCATGTGTTATGATATTATTTAACTTATACTGTATGTATTTGCATAAGTTAGTAATAATACAAAGACTATAAAACAGCGTGATATTTATGTCAAATGTTATTTAATATTTTATTTATGTGTTTAAAGGATGATTACATAGTTTATTTAAGTAATTATCCCGTATTTTCAGGACTTCTACTTATTAGAATACTCTCATATTACATATGTTTATACCTAGTAAGTATTTTAGCGCTTAGTAGGAGTATTCTTTAAGTCAATTTTATTATTAGAAGGAGTAAGTTTTCTAGGGTACTTTAGCTGAGGTACCCTAGGTTATTTTACTTGCTCTTTCAGAATAAAGAATAATATTCTCAATTATCTCAAAGGTTAATGAGTGAATATTTATTTTATTATTAATTTATTTATTATATTTGTTTCTAGCATTATTACTACTTAATAATGTTTCTATTGTAAAATGTTATCTTTTTCTTATGTTTAAAATAATTTATGTTACATTATTACTTATGTAATAGTGTCTCTTTCATATGTATTTTTTATTAATTAATTATTACTTTATTTATTGTTCTAGTCAGGTTGTCTCTGAACTAGTAGCAAGCTGACAAGCTCATTCCTGACTATTTGTAGTTAAAATGAGATCTTTGTCTGATAAGAGTGTACTACATAAATAGTTGTCTTAAATAAAATAAAAAGAAAGTTATTATCCACAACATTAATAAAATTGTTGTGTTGACTCTTGTAGTAAATAGAGGGGCAGGTCTTTCAAAACACCCTAAACAGTTGTAATAGATTCACACATACCTGATATACTGTAACTGCTATTTCCCCCTTACAGAACTACCCCCATCCCAAAAGTAGTTCTGAAACGCACAACAATTTTTTTTGGCATGCAGGGCCTACACGCCGAAAAAATTGGCATGTGGGAGTGCACACCAAACAATTGGCATGTGGGTCCCACACGCCAATTTTTTGTGGCGTGTAGGCCCCGCACGCCAATTTTTTTTGGCGTGCGGGTTTCACACACCAATTTTTTGGCCTGTGGGACGCTCACGTAATCTAACCAGTCCACCAATTTGATTAGGTGAGCAGATCCCCACACGCCAAAACAATTGGTGTGTGGGAAATCTTGTTGGCCGGCCAGGAGGAGTTCCTCCTGGCCGACAAGGCTGTATAACCTCGTCGGCCGGGAGGAACTCCTCCTGGCTGACGAGGTTGTATAACCTCATTGGCCAGGAGGAACTCCTCCTGGCTGACAAGGTTGTATAACCTCATCGGCCAGGAGGAACTCCTCCTGGACAATGAGGTTGTATAACCTCATCGAGGAGGAACTCCTCCTGGCCAACGAGGTTGTATAACCTCATCGGCCAGGAGGAACTCCTCCTTGCTGACAAGGTTGTATAACCTTGTCAGCCAGGAGGAGTTCCTCCTGGCTGACAAGGATATACAACCTTGTTGGCCGGGAGGAACTCCTCCTGGCCGACAAGGTTGTATAACCTCGTCAGCCAGGAGGAACTCCTCCTGGCCGACGAGTTCTATACAACGTTGTTGGCCAGGAGGAGTTCCTCCTGGCCAATGAGGTTATACAACCTCGTCAGCCAGGAGGAGTTCCTCCCGGCCGACAAGGTTGTATAACCTTTTCAGGCGGGAGGAGTTCCTCCTGGCTGACAAGGTTATACAGCCTTGTTGGCCAGGAGGAGTTCCTCTTGGCCAACAAGGTTGTATAACCTTGTCAGCCGGGAGGAGTTCCTCCTGGCCAACAAGGTTGTATAACCTTGTCAGCCGGGAGGAGTTCCTCCTGGCCAACAAGGTTGTATAACCTTGTCAGCCAGGAGGAGTTCCTCCCAGCTGACAAGGTTATACAACCTTGTCAGCCAGGAGGAACTCCCCTGGCCGACAAGGTTGTATAGCCTTGTTGGCCAGGAGGAGTTCCTCCCGGCCAACAAGGCTGTATAACCTTGTCAGCCCGGGAGGAACTCCTCCTGGCCGGCCAACAAGATTTCCCACACGCCAATTTTGTTGGTGTGCGTTTATCAATGCCCCTCACAACACCCATCTACATTTGTGCAACACCGCCCAAACATGGGCATGCGGTTGCACACCCCATTCAAACATGGATGTGCAAACCCTACGCCCTTTCTATGTATATAGGTTGGGGCCTGGACGCCCCTACCTATGTACATAGGCTCAACCAGGGGGAATGAATCCCTCCGGTCAAGAAGGCTGTATGACCTCCTCAACCAGAGGGACTCCCTCCGGTCAAGGAGGCTATACAACCTCCTTGACTCAAGGGATTCAGGAGTCTTTCCAATTTGGTTGGCCTTGTTTCCCAAGTCGGTGGGATACTGAATAAAGCCCCCCCAAAAAAAATTAATATGGATCCAAAGTAAACACTGGCTCTAACATGCATACTAAGTAGCAATGGATCCCAGGTATAAGGCCATACAGGGCCTGTACTGGCCACATAGATCCAGTCAGAAAATTGATTAAAACAAACTTGTAAGCCTGCTACTAATTCAGAGAAATCCTGACTATAGAAAATTATCCCAATATACAACTTATATTCTAAGTCTCAAAAGAATGCACACCTTATATCTTTTGTTTCAAAAGAAATTATTAAACACAAACATATAACAAAGAATCTATGTATAACTTCTAAATTATAAAGAAAACTTAGAATATCATTTCAGATTCTGAATCTAAATGTAAATTAACCCAGGGAAGCTCAGAAAAAGCACCTACTAATTATTACTCCTTCATATCCCTTCACATGGCCTTCAAGTTTTCATATCACTTAAAGATCTACATAACCTTAAATATATGCTAGTAGACTATGTAATTAAGGTTAATAAATTTCAGGTATGATGCATAAATAAGGTTTGAATTATCATTTCTATAGTTACATGTACATGGCACATGTAATAAATGCCACAACCAACACCATGGCCATACTGTTCCTACTAAGGCCAATATAGCCTAATTGGTTGGTTGTAAAGGGACAAATGTTCCAACAGGAAGAATGACACATAGTTATCAACCTTACTGGGAAGTATAAACCACTTCAGGCATTTTGAAACATGTACCCAAGCCCTACCATAACCAAACCAGTTATACAGGTAACTAGAGATTAGTAGAGGACTAGAATAGGCAAAACAGAGCTTCTGGTTTGCCCCCAAGATCCCAGAATGGATATATAAACACCCCTTCCTTCCCACAAAATGATATCCCCATCTTCATTTACATTTACAAGCTTACACTCATCTTATAAACCAGCCTTATAGCCTGTTATATAGTTTAGTTTCTGCTTGTTTTGTTGAGTTGCCTGTTAGTCTGCTACCATGATTTATCACCAGCTGAACCATGAGCACTACCAACCAACACCCTGGCAGTCACAAGCGTCTGTAGCCTAGTTGGTAAAGGCAGCACTCTAGCATGTGTCTCAGCTTAGCTGAGGTCGTGAGTTCGAATCTCACCAGACACATCTCCATTTTACAGTCTCTACAGGTTATGAGCCCAGATTCTACCTAAGCGCTACTCGCTTACATAAGAGACTGAATGAAGATGTGAATGCTTCATGTAAGACCAAAAACCCCTCTAAGCCTACATCAAGGTCCCGGGTTCAATTCCCACAGCGGCCACACCTACATGGGTCCAAATCCCCATCCTTCCACACCTTCATCTTCTGCTGTCCCAGTCTCACTCAACAGGTTATGAGCACCATTGCGCGCTGACTCGCATAAACACTTGGACGCAGTACAACTACTTGAAGGATCCGTAGGCTTCTCGATAAAGCGGTCATTATATGACCTCACCACCCTCACCATTCATAAAACCCGAATACACCATCTCGTTCACACCACCGCTGGAAAACTTGTTTGGCAAACGTCCGATGTCATCGTCTAACGACCCCGAAGTGTCAAGTCACCCGGCTCTCAAGCTATCCGGTGTTGAACAACTTAAGCCTCCCGGAGCCGACTCCAACTATCTCGACTGGAGTTGGATTCTAGAAATCCATTTTTCGGCTACTGATGTCGACTACATAATCATCGACCCGCCAGAACACTCGAAACTCCGACCCAACTGGGTCCGCAATAATAAGGCCGTTTGCGGAGTGATCTCCAGGACAATCCACCCGGTGAACATCCGGAACGTTCGTCATCTCAAAAACGACGCAAAAGGACTCTGGGACGCGCTGAAACGTGCCCATCAAGACTCCTCAGCGGGCGGGGTTATGTATTGGCTAAGGAAGCTCACGATGTCACGGCTGACGGACGATGACCTTCCCAACCATCTGGACGAGATGGCCAAATCTTTTGAACGACTCAGTACACTCATCACTGCGGAATCTCCGCTTACACCCGACGACATTTATTCGGCCTCGATCCTCACCTCCTTGCCGCAAGATTGGCTTGCCTGTGTTTCGTCAATGATGAACGAACCGCGAATCCCTCCATCCCGACTAATCGATGCCCTCAAGGCGGAGCATCTCAGAAGAAAAACTCGCGCAGATGACAATGCCGCTCTCGAATCAGCAGCGTCAGCAAAGCCCTCCGGCACAAGAGGTCGTAACAAACCTTCAGGCCAGCCAGTCCAACACTGCACGTTCTGCAATATGGACGGGCATGATTTGAACCGCTGTGGCCATGTCGCTCGGCTCATCAACTCCCACAAGTCATCTCAACCTTCTCAAACTTCCGGCAATTCCAACCGTCCATCCACAAGACCAAGAGCTGGACACAACTCCGTTCAAAAAGCCGGGCATACAACCGCGGCGCCTTTTGTGGAGAATACCTCACCTGACCCTGAAGACTCCGACTTTTCCGGCTCCGAACTGGAAGTCACCGCTGGCCAAGCAGCAGTGTCGTTGTCGTCTACTACCAATTCGGCCCCATCGGGAGACGCAAATCTCGATTCGGGTTGCTCCCTATCCATGACGCCAGAGCTGTCAGCTGTCTTCTCTCTCAAGAAGGACAACACTCCTGTACGCCTTGCGGATCACTCTCTAGTGGAGGCCACTCACAAGGGAATGTCTCGGCTCCCAATTGCTCTTGACAAGAACGTCCCCACCCTCGTCGTCCCCGCTCTCGCTGAACCACTACTATCTATTGCGGGCTTGTGCAATGCGGGACTTACTGTCGTCTTCACCCCGGATGGCTGTAATATCTATTCGACGCCAGAGGTCTCGGTGGATGGTAACGTCGTGGGACACGGATACCGGCGAGGGAATCTGTATTATCTCCCCTCGGAGCCTGTGAGCTCAAATTCTATCTCCACACTTGTATCTGACGTTAAGGTTGACAACAGCCTTCTCGGCTATCACCGGCGATTCTCCCACTTAGGCCTCAAGTCCTTGAAGAAACTCCTCAAAACCCACTCGATTACACCCACTACCAACAACGAGATTGATGTCTAGCAATGCTCTGTCTGCTTGCAATCGAAAATGCACCGCAAATCCTTTCATTCTCGAGCATCGCATCGGTCCCGTGTCCCAGGCGAGATAATTCACTCTGATGTATGCTCCTACGAGGTGGTCTCCCGCGAGGGATATAAGTATTTCTCAACCTTCATAGACGACTGTTCCAAATATGTTTCAATCTATCCAATGAAATCCAAGAGCGACACCTTTGCTTGTTTTAAAATTTTCCGTGCCTATTTTGAGAAAAGCGGCGCCCACATCATCAGAACACTCCGTTTGGACAACGGGGGGGAGTACATCTCCAACGAGTTCGAGTCCTACCTCAAAAGCTCCGGCATCAAACACGAGATGGGTCCTCCTCACTCTCCAGAACTGAACGGGGTAGCTGAGCGCACTAATCGAACGATAAGTAATACTGTGCGGGCTTGTCTCTTGAGTGCGCATCTCCCAAAGTCATTCTGGGTAGATGCGATCCGGCACGCCTATTATCCTTACGCATCATTTCCATGCCACGCACCTCTTGGTTTCACCTCACCCGCTTCCATTCTACAACAACCTCAAACTGACCTGAACACTCTTCATCCATTTGGTTGTTTAACTTATTACAAAGTTCCCGAATCCGACCGGAAAAAGCTCGATGTCAAAGCCCGAGCAGCCATCCTTCTTTCCTATCTTTCTAACGGCGATGGCTACCGTCTATGGGATCTCGAAAACCGAAAAGTCATCAAAAGTCGAGATGTCCTTTTTCACGACAATGTTTTCCCGTACGGCACAAAACTAATCGCTGATCAAGAACCAGTCATAGTTGAACTTCCCTGGCCAAACTCGAAACAATCGGAAACTCGTCGGCCGCAAACCCCAGACTTGCCACTACTGGACATCCCTCTACTTCCACGGTTTGACAGAAGGCTCCAGGCCTCTATACACGCTCCACGCGAAACCGTCGTTGAAACACACTCCAACGATACTCCTACTCAGCAACCCCAATCGGTCTCGCCAATCAATCAGTCACTACCATCCTCTCCGGGAATTTCCGCCATTACGCTTCCCCCACTGCTGGACCCTCCTCCGTCACCTCCGTCACCCACTGGCGTCGCCTCTGCACCACCTGCTCCCGATGCGGATCCCAAACCTTCCCTCAAACCGGTCAGAAAGTCTGGCCGAGAGAGGAAGGCCCCGGACCGCTACGGACAGTGGTCAAAGGCCGCTAAGGCTGCGGATGACGTTGACACGCCCAAGACGTGGCGCCAACTCCTGAAGTCGCCGAACAAAGACAAGTGGCTTAAAGCAGCTCATGACAAATTTGCCTCCTTGCTCGGCATGAACACCTGGAAACTTGTACCGCAACCGGCTAAGCAAAGAATAATCAAATCAAAATGGGTCCTGAAAGTCAAACGCCGACCGGACAAGACGATACAAAAGCTCAAAGCTCGACTTGTAGCGATGGGATATTCTCAAATTCACGGAACCGATTACGACGAGGTCTTCTCGCCTACGCTTCGACTGGAAACGCTAAGACTCATCCTCACATTACTAGCCTCCAAACGTTGGAAAGGCCGCCAGGTAGACTTCAAGACCGCTTTCCTCAATGGCAGCCTTGATCATACCGTTTTCATGGAACAACCGCCGGGATTCGAAGATCCAGAACACCCCGACTGGGTCTGCCAATTAGATCGCTCTCTCTATGGGCTGAAACAGTCCCCAAGACAGTGGAATCGAGAACTGCATGCGGCTCTTGTGGAACTTGGTCTTACCAACTCAACATACGACCCTACGCTATACTACAAGCGTGTTGATGGACGCCTGATCGGTGCGTTGAACACCCACGTGGACGATCTAGCTATCGTGGGTGAGCCGTCTTTTGTTGACGCTCTTATCTCATCGTTGGGAAAAAGATTCCAGATTGGAGCAGACGACGACCTTCACCATTTCTTGTCTCTCAAGATCACCCGTGACATCGAAAAGGGTTTCGTTTTCCTTAATCAAGCGCACTACATCGATGAACTAGCGGACCGGTTCCTCCAAGGGAAGACCATCTCAGTTTTCAATCCGGCAGACATCTCCTTCAAAACCCTCACGAAGAAAGTGGATTCCGAAACATCCTTCCTTGGGTCACATCCCCACACTTACTGGGTCACATCCCCACACTTAATGGGTCTAATCCCCATACCTCTTGGGTTCAATTCCCACTCTCCACATCATGTAGCAAGGGGGGGTGTTGAGTTGCCTGTTAGTCTGCTACCATGATTTTTCACCAGCTGAACCATGAGCACTACCAACCAACACCCTGGCAGTCACAAGCGTCTGTAGCCTAGTTGGTAAAGGCAGCACTCTAGCATGTGTCTCAGCTTAGCTGAGGTCGTGAGTTTGAATCTCACCAGACACATCTCCATTTTACAGTCTCTACAGGTTATGAGCCCAGATTCTACCTAAGCGCTACTCGCTTACATAAGAGACTGAATGAAGATGTGAATGCTTCATGTAAGACCAAAAACCCCTCTAAGCCTACATCAAGGTCCCGGGTTCAATTCCCACAGCGGCCACACCTACATGGGTCCAAATCCCCATCCTTCCACACCTTCATCTTCTGCTGTCCCAGTCTCACTCAACATGTTTTATTCCTGAATTTTATCCAACAACCTTTCACCTTTCTCAGAACTCATCACCAACCTTTTAACCAGTTATTTGAGCGCCTCCAGACCAGTCATACGCCTCCTGAAGTCATCTTTCCTGGAAATAAACTAGTGAGTCTTATTGCCTTATATACTGTTGAATTTTCTCAATTCTCAGTCAAACATGAGTATCATTAGAGCATGCACACTGGAAGCGCTCCAGATCAACATCCTTCAACCGGTTAGGGTTTCCAGTACCTTGATCCTTGACTCAGCTTCAAGTTCCCAATCTCAGTTGACTCCGACAAAAACAACTCATCCGGATCTCTATCCAATTTTACTCAATCTCAATCAAAACGGCCCGTCCAATACAATTCCTTCCCTCAACTCAATATATCAATCTCATACGTTGAATTCCCTGGAATCAACCTGTAAATTCTCATCCCCAAACTGCATCAGCAGTAACAACACTCATCTGTTCTCTCTTCTCCTTATAAGTTTATCTTTTGATCATTTCTCTCTCTGATTAAAAATTCTTCCTGTGCTATTGTTGCTGTTTGTATTTCTCTTCTTTTCATGTTCTCTTTTTCCTTCTTTATCTTTCCTGCTTTTTGATGAAAAATCCTTCTTCTTCCAATTCAGACTTCCCCAAACATCCTTCACATTATTTTCTTCATATTTATTCTCTAAGTCCTCATACTTAACCTAATTATCCATTAGCTTGCAGTAAATATTGTCTTCTCTATTTTTTCAATTTGGTTTTTATAGTTATTGACTCTCTCCTTTTTATTAGTCTGGTTTCTGTTAGCAACTCAATCATCAAAAAGCCTTTATATACTTCAGTAGTATACTACAGTCTGGGCATACTATCTCACAAAAAAGACCAGAACCTTGGAGGGCACAATAAACCACCCCTGTAACTCAGGTCCCTTGCTTAATAAAAACTTGATTGTTTTTATTAAAACCTTTTCTTTTAAACCCACCATTATCCATTTCCCCTTGACACATACCCTTGTGTTACCACCTGTTTTTTTGCTTGCACCCAGTGCAGCTAGAAAGATTCCAGTCTTTGGCATCACTGAGGCTGACAAAACTGAATGGCCCAAACCGCTACTATTTTTAGATATTGCCAAATGTATTTGTCTAATATTGCATATCCATACACATAATTTTGCTACACATAATTTTTCAAATTTGGCATTTGTCCAAGGTTTCTTGGAAACACAATATTTATTTCATGTTAAATTTGGTTTATGTATTGACTTGCACAAGACCTATGTGTATACATGTATAAGTACATATTGAAAACACATCCTATGGAATCAGATGCTTTTATTCTGAATTGACACACATCCTCATTGTCCACTTTGAAAAAACACCTTTGGCCCACTCACCCCGCTTACCAATGTCAGTACCCTTAAATTACCATTATAAAAAAGACACTAGCATTTTACTAATCTAGTCTGAAAGTCAGCATAAATACTCACCTGAGCATCTCCAGCAGAGATGTGACCGCACAACTGTTTTTTAAATTAAGCAAGTTGTGCAGGAAAACAGAGGTCCAGCAGATACCCCACAGGATCCATATTTGATCCAATCCAATCCAATCCCTCATCACAGCCGGCTACAAACCCCAGCCTGTAGCAGATTTCAAAGGCCTCCCAAAAAAGTGATTTTGTCTTTTCGATTTCTTCCATCCAACCTCTGTAAGTCCAATTTTGTTTGAACTCCACTCTCTATATCTTCATCAATATAGGCACCAAACAGATATACACATTAATATGACCAAAATTGATCCAAATCTCAAGATATCCCTTGGTCACTTGAATAATAATGAAGTATCATTACCGCCATCAATACCTGTGGGTTCTTCTGCACAAGCTATCCCTACTTTTATATTCATCCTACTTCCTTTGTGGTGATTGAAAGATCTGTGAAACACCCCTGCGCCCGCTAAAGCAACTTGGGTAGATCCCTGGGCAGTTGGAGATGCTCTCAGCTTATACACCACAGATGCAATGTACCAAATTCAAGTTTTGTACCACGGAAACTTGAAGTTGTGTATTTTCAATTCAGTAGCAGGAGTATTTGTCTGCAAGGCAACTTGGCAACTGGAGAGTCCATTGAATCCAAGCCTTCATGCAAACATCTTGCTGAGACAAGTCATCACCAAGGCTGATTTGGATCCACCATGGAGACAACTTTCCAGGGAGTTCAGGTTGTCTTACAAGCTGGCTTCAAAACTTCTGGCAGCAAGAAATTCGCAAAATGGTGCAATGGGTCAAACCCAAAACCTACTATGATGTGAGTAAATGGATTGAAGGGAAGTTGGAGGTATCTGTTTAGTCATTGTATTTCATTTCAATACTGTTCGTTCTAGGTTGCTCTAACATCTGTTCATGTATCTACAGAGATGATGACTAATCACCGTGATAGTTCTTATTTGGGCTTTTACTTTGTTGCTGATGTATTCTTGTGAGCTGTTTTCTGCATGATGTTTAGATGGAAATCAGTTTTTTCTATTGCTTCATCTTGTTCTGGGTTGTCTACAGACAAAAGACAACTGACCAGTTATGGGGTCTAAGGTTATTCTTCCTCCAAGGGCCTTGATAAACGCACACCAACGGTGCACGCCAACGCCAACCCACACGCCAATTGTTTTTGGCGTGCAGGGCCTACACACTGATTTTTAGCGTGCGGGGCCTAAACGCAAGTTTATTTTGGCTTGTAGGGTCTACACGCCAGAAGAAATTGGTGTGTGGGAGCGCACGCCAGACAATTGGCGTGTGGGTCCCACACGCCAATTATTTTTGGGATGTAGGCCCCGCACGCCAAATTTTTTTGGGTGTGTGGGATGCTCACGTAATCAAACCGGTCCACCGGTTCAATTACGTGAGCAGATCCCCACACGCCAAAAAAATTGGTGTGTGGGAAATCTTGTCGGCCGGCCAGGAGGAGTTCCTCCTGGCTGACAAGGCTGTATAACCTTGTCAGCCAGGAGGAACTCCTCCCGGCTGACAATGTTATACATCCTTGTCAGCCGGGAGGAACTCCCCCTGGCCAACAAGGTTGTATAGCCTCTTTGGCCAGGAGGAGTTCCTCCCGGCCAACAAGGTTATACAACCTTGTCAGCCAGGAGGAGTTCCTCCCAGACGACAAGGTTATACAACCTTGTCAGCCAGGAGGATTTCCTCCTGGCCAATGAGGTTGTATAACCTTGTCAGCCAGGAGGAGTTCCTCTCGGCCAACAAGGTTGTATAACCTTTTCAGCCGGGAGGAACTCCTCCCGGCTGACAAGGTTATACAACCTTGCCGGCCAGGAGGAACTCCTCCTGGCTGGCCAACAAGATTTCCCGCACGCCAAAAAAGATTGGTGTGCAGGTTGGCATTGGGGTGCGCTGTTGGACTGCGTTTATCAACACCCTTCTTACAAGGTCTGTGGAAAAGTCATCTGCCAAGATAGTCTGACTCCCAACTCATTTCCAGGGGGATTATCTTCAAGACTGTACTCACTCATTTAATTCAGAGATTCATTGACTTGACTAACAAGAAATCCTCCTGGATCTTCTTTCTTTGTCAAGTATCTTGCATCAAGACTTGATCTCACATCAAGAATCTTCAAATAAGGCTTTCAACCAAATTCACCCAACACTTAAAGCTGGCTCTCATCCATTAGAATAAAGAAATTGACACTCACATCTTCATTATTTACTCCTCAAGATCCCAGAAACTGCTCCTTGACACTCTTCTCCTCTCTGATAAAATATCTTCAGTTCTTCATATTCCAGTTTGTATTTTGTCTCTTGGCTTTCATTTCATTTCATTTCTTTTTTCTTCCTGCTTGATGTCTCTGTAAGGGTTTTTTCCCTTCACTAATCCTTGATGGAGAAGAACCGGAATGAGAATGGGCGTTATCAAATGGTTTTTATTCTAGCTCAGCAGAGGAAAGAAGTAATAAGTCAAGATCTCTCTGTAATCAGTAATACAATAAGGAATAATTGATAGAAGGGAAATGAGAAGAAGAGAAGAAGTACAAGTAAGAAGATAATGAGAAGATATGTAGCTCAGCAGAGGAAAGAAGTAATAAGTCAAGATCTCTGCTGAGCTAGGAAGGGGCCGGATTTGTAAGTGTTGATATAGTGTTGGAAGTGTTGATTATGTAATATAATGTTAAATCTGTGAGAAGAGTTTTCACAGTCTCCCTGCTAAATTGTGTTTCACATTCTTATCCAGTCCTATCTCAAACTCTATTATCCTTCCTTCACCGTCAATCTGGTACCCCAAATGCCTTATCATTGTCCTTGTGGTATGATTATATTTCTCTTTTTTATTGCCTTCATTTCTTTGTTCTAACTCTCTTTATGAAGTGTGGTTTTGGTTACAAAATTCTTTAGAAATTTTATAATAAGGTCTGTACCAACGGTGGGCCGCTACGCTACACTATTTGATTGCTAAGTGTTAGCGTAGCGGTTTTTTTTTCCCCCAACAATCTGTAGCGTTAGGTGAAAAAGTCCTCCTGGCTGATGAGGTTGTATAACCTCATCAGCCAGGAGGAGACCCTGTCAGCTTGTTACTAGTTCAGAGACAACCTGACTAGAAAAATAAATAAAGTAATAATTAATTAATAAAAAATACATATGAAAGAGACATTATTACATAAGTAATAATGTAACATAAATTATAATAAACATAAGAAAAAGATAACATTTTAAAATAGAAACATTATTAAGTAGTAATAATGCTAGAAACAAATATAATAAATAAATTAATAATAAAATAAATAATAACTCATTAACCTTTGAGATAAGTGGGAATATTATTTCATATTCTGAAAGAGCAAGTAAAATAACCTAGGGTACCTCAGCCAAATTACCCTAGAAAACGTACTCCTTCTAATAATAAAATTCACTTAAAGAATACTCCTACTAAGCGCTAAAAATACTTACTAGGTATAAACATATGTAATATGAGAGTATTCTAATAAGTAGAAGTCCTGAAAATAAGGGATAATTACTTAAATAAACTATGTAATCATCCTTTAAACACATAAATAAAATATTAAATAACATTTGACACAAATATCACGCTGTTTTATAGTCTTTGTATTATTACTAACTTATGCAAATACATACAGTATAAGTTAAATAATATCATAACACATGAAAGACACGAAGCAGGGGATAAAGGAAACATAAGAATACTTCAAAGAAGTCTAAAAGAACTTGTACAATTAAAATAAATGACAAGCTTATTTAATCATGGGAAAATAAATGTTGACACTTTTCCCATGATGTTTGCTTGTCAAATAATTGAATGGAGAGCTGTAAAAGCGCCCCCCATGCAATTATAACAAGAACTCTCATGGTACAGAACCTTACATATGAAATAACCAAATTAAACAGAAATAAGATTGTCAGCCACCAAGATATTACATGTATTATGTAACATGTAACAATTTAACATGTACTACTTGAAAACTGCAAGCTTGGATAATTATTATTATTCTTTATTTTATTATTTTTTATAGTCTGAATAAAATGGAATTTAGACCTTATCACTTTAACAAATGGTACAATAGTCTAACAGTTAGTGACTGGCTCAGTAATAACTGTTGTTGACATAAGGACCTGAGTTCAAGCCACACTCATGACCACTTTGAATAAAAATTATTTATTTAAATTACATCTATTTTTTACTAAAACTAAGTTATAATTTAATTTATGAAAATCTTTGGAAAATTAATTTTCAAACATGCAATAAATGGATAAAGAACCATTTATTGGAATAGTTTTCTTCTTGAAAATCCTGGAAGATCCAAGATTAACCCATAGTAATTTATAGTATAAAAATTACACATAAATAAGGGTAAATCTTTATGTAAAGTATATTAATTATGCAGTAATGACTTATAAATTAAATCCCACATGTTTAACTCTCCAGAGCAAGCGCTTTTTTAAGCTCCAACCCCAAAGGAAATTACATGTACATGTGATTAAGAATTACTTAGTTTAATTAAGAAAAATAAACATTAAATTAAGTTAATTAATGTGAAATAAACATGGTATCATTTTAATTAACAATGACACCATGCTTCCCTTCTTACCACGAACAGGCTGATCAGAATCACCTGTCAATATTGCCCCAATCCCCACTGACAATTAAATTGCAGAGGAATTAATACAAATATTTTATTATTTAAGGAGGAGGTCTCTTCACCAAATTGAAGAGATCCTCCCCCCATCAATTTTAACACACACTAGATAACTTATTATAAGCTACAAAGGCGCTCACCTTCTCCTGTAAGTATGGAGGACTGGCCTTTATTTATATACTATCTTAATTAGTTAAAATTCCTCAACCAAATCCCCCCCAATTAATTAAGATACCTTTAATTGATTGGAAGAACCGTGTTCAAGTCTGGTTAGCCCTTCAGAGGATTTATTCCCATAACTGAAGTTTTGGCAGCAGGGTCATAACCTGTTTTTATTTGATACTTAGTGTTTTATAACACTTAAAGTAATTGTTCTTATTGGAAACTGCTTTATTACACTTTTTAAAGTGTAAAATTATTCTTTAGTCCTTACTGTACACGCCACAATAAGTGGAGTAGAGTACAGAAAGCTGACAAAGATTCTGTACTATAATTTGATTAGTTCTTTTTTATTCTATTGATCAAGTGATCAATACATGTTGTACATAAAACTAAGAGCTCTTGAAGCGCCCTCAGATGATGTCTACAGATGACTGACAGACTGTATTAATTATTGACAGCCTGTACATGTAATAATTTGATAAATTACATCATTTATTTCTACTAAGGATAACTCCTTCCTTGTAGTATTCCCATAGCCAAAATAACACTTGCTGTTTCGCCATCAGGGCTCCAGAAAGGCATTTAAGAGGCCCTTTCTTCCCCCTGTATTTTGATTCCCCAGCTTTATCATATTTACAACCAGCATTCCACCAGTCCAGCCTACTAGTGTCCTGCCCAGTAAATCAGTCCTCAAGACTCAAAGCCTCTTTCTCTCAACTCCCACTCTGTCCAGCTGTCCACCACACCTTTCCAACCGCTTCAAGCTGTCCAGTTCCCCTCTGAAAAGTCCCCACTCCTCCCTTTAAGGCCTACAGTAAGTCTTTTTCTTTCAGGAGTTGTGGCCCTTTTCAGCCACTATTATCACTGGGATCTAAACCACCCCTGCTTGCAGGCCCCAGTTTATTAAGTTCTTAAATAACCTTTGGAGGGAACTAAACCACCCCTGCTTGCAGGCCCCTCCTAAAAACCTTTAATATCTTTTATATTAATAAAAAAGATATTAAAAATCACCCAAAAAACCCTTATTCCATATTGTTTTTTGCCTTGCACCTTGTTTAGCTAGAAGGATACCAGTCCTTGGCATCACAGAGCGTGACAGACCCTCCCAGCCGACAAGGTTGTATAACCTTGTTGGCCAGGAGGAACTCCTTCTGGCCAATCAGGTTACACAACCTTGTTGGCTGGGAGGAACTCCTCCTGGCCGACAAGGTTATACAACATTGTCAGCCAGGAGGAAGTCCTCTGGGCTGACAAGGTTGTATAACCTTGTCAGCCAGGAGGGAACCCTCCTGGCCAATGACTGGCTCACGTAATTGAACCGGTCCACCGGTTCAATTACGTGATACACCATGCACCGTGTGACCCGCTGTGGAACTACTCAAGGGCAGAATAGAGCTTGGAAGGGATCTGGATGACTACACTATTACTAATGTAAGTTATACCAAGGGTGCTGATTTCAAGCTGCCTTCCTGACTAATGTCGAGGGGGAATGAGTGTAACACTAAGAATAAAATAAAGGTGTGGCTAATTTATATTTATTCTTAGAAGACTAGTACTCTTGAACTTGTTTACTACCTCTTAGGTGAGAGGAATGGATATGGGGGAATGATTGGCATAAAGTATATATAATATGAGTATAATGTGGGGCAGGGCTTGTAGCTATGGAGTCAAAGTGGGTCAAGCCAGGAAAGGGAGCTCTTCTTATATTGGGTCTCAGCTGATATTTATATTTATATATTTATAGGTTGATGGTAACTCTACTATGTATGGATACTAGTTTGTGGGATCTGTAATGCTGGTATATGTAGGGGGTAATTTAGTAAGTCTGGTCCATGTTGGTACAAGAGGGAGGAACAGGTTTCCTTATATATCTGAGACAGAAGAGGAGCACTCAGGCTGGAGGAAGGGATGAACAAGGCTATGATGTCAGCGGTGGGTTACTCTGGGGTGATTAAAATCCACTAGATGGAAATTTGCTGGAATTGACCAGCGACTCCGAGTCGTAGATGGGGTTGAATCTGGTCCAAGATTTTACGCCCAGCCGGTGATAAGTTTTGAGAAGTTCAGGCTTGAGGGTCCAGACAGTGATATGTAGATATGTTTTGGTAAAGCAAGCTGGAAGTTATAGTGATGTGTAGATGTATCTTCGAGCTCAAGAGGAATGGGTAAAAAAAAGTATGTTTTTATTTTCTCTTCTGAAAGTCTGGGGATCAAGAGAGTTCAGAGGGTACAACTTTATATGAGGCTTGCTGAGGTTGACTAAGTACAAGCATATTTAAAGTATGTTAATAATGAAATGAGTGAAATTAAGGTGAAACTTTAAGGAAACTGCAGATGGTGTAGTAAAATAATATGTTGGCCAGTCTAGGGGTGACTATGATTTACTTGCCAGCTGAAATATGACATGTAGCTGGTGGGAAAAGGAAGAACATGATGGATGAGTAGAAGATAAAGTGACATATATGAAATAGTCATGACAGTGACAGATGAGTAGTGGGAAGGTGGAGTTTATGTACAGTAGATATTATGTAAGTTGTTATTGAATAAAGCCTAGTCATGTGCAGTGTATGTTATGTAGTGTCTATGTATTTTATATAATAGGTATTTATTGTATAATGGTTGTGAAATATATCTACTTATAATATGTACTTATTGTATTCTATAACTTGCTGGATTATTCTTGGTTTGCCGGTATCTGTTGAACTATGAGGAATTTGAGGGTAATTGTAGTGAGTGACTAGGGTTAAAATGGGGTGTAGAATCTGATTATGAAATAATAATGATGAATATATGTATGGTTTGGGATTTATATGTATATATATATGTAAGTATTTGAGTTGTATAACTGATTAATAGTTATTGAAAATATGGTAATGATGTGGAATGAATCACCACACCGCACACCAACAAAGTTTGGTTTGCAGGGCCTACATGCCAAAATAATTTGGCGTGTAGGGTATACACACCAATTTTGGCCAACAATTGGCGTGTAGGGTCTACACGCCAATTTATTTTGGTGTGTAGGCCCCGCACGCCAAAACACATTGGTTTGCGGGTGGGCGTTGGCATGCACCTTTGGCGTGTGGTTTTCAATGCCCCCTGCCTACCTACCCTGAACCCAGCTCCCTGCCTACCTACCCTGAACCAAGCTACCCTGCCTACCTACCCTGAACCCACCCTGTGAGTCTCCCACGACTCCCATTTAACTAACCCCGGCCAATTTATCAGCTTGCTCAGAAAGCTGATCAATTGGCCTTTTTTTTGGATACCCCACCTCATAATCATCAACTGAATATATCTGTAACTCCTACAGGTCTACCACGTCTCACATTGGCAATGGGGAAAATAGCTGAGAATACTTCAAGTGTTGAAAAGGATAATATATTTTATTCTTCCAACACACCCAAAACATCAGAAAAAAGCAAAGAGATAGAAGTATGTGTCAAGAACATGGATTGCTTAACTGGTCCAGATGGAAAGGATCCCAATAGTATTTTGAGGTGGTGGAAGGGTTAACTTTTTCATTTGTTATTGACACATCTTATTAATATTATTTATTATAATATTAATATGTTCTTTTATTCATAAGATACTCAAGTACATACCTTATACGTGAAATATTCCAGAGATAAGGAATGTGGGTGTAATCAGAGGGAAAGAGTGACACCTGGTACTCAAGATACTTCACGTGAAAGGTGGGAAAAGGGTCTACAAGTTGAGTCAAGAGTTCATAGAGTAACCTGAATTATTCACAAGATAATTAATGAATGTATAATAAGTAATGTTTATTAATTATTGTAATAAAGGTACTTTAATAATTGTAAGTTATTACTTTAATAGGGGGTATCAAATATGACCAAATCCACAATTAAAACCCATTAATTAGAAATTGCCAAATCCAAAATTTCTAATCAACATGTTTTCAAAACGGGGTAGCTAAAAAGCAAACCAATTTTGAAAATGAAAAACCCTGGTTTTTCATCCAAATCCTTTATTTCCAAAATAACCCAGTAAAATCACATCTCGCATCAGCTCACACTTCAACCTGCAATCCATTTCATCTTGTCAAACCAAGAAAACATCACACCTCACCTCAACAAATCATGCAACAAGCACCCTCTCAACACAAGCAACTATTTCAAGCGGACAACTCTGCTGCAACAGTATTGATTTTTGACTCAGATAAAAATGACTTGGGCCTTGAAGATTTCTATTTTTATTGTTGATCAAAAATCCAGAAACAATACCTCAATGCCAGAGGCACCACTACAAAATTCCATCCTCAATATGACCTGTCAATCATTCAAGAACTTCCTCAATCATTCTTCCTCCAGCTTTTTTGAATGTTTTTCCCATGTTTCCTCAATCTTCTTCAACTTATTGAGCCAAATACAATCTTTCACAACTCCTCTCAGAATCCTCAAAGGGACCCATCAGTGCAACTTGCTATTGCTATGTGCTGTCTTGGATCAAACGGAAACGGTGCCGCTGTTTTCAGAATCAAGAATCTCTTCCAAGTTGGCTATAGAACAATCAACCTTTACATCTGTTGGGTGATCAAGATTCTTTATCAAATGCGCTCACACTTGGTATCATGGCCAACTCAAGAAGAATGTATGGAATCATCTCAGGTCATGCAAGATGAAGGCTTCCCTGGATGTGTTGGCTTTGTTGATGGAACAACAATTCCACTGAGTCAAAAGCCACCGGTGGATGGTAACCACTACTGGGATTGAAAAAAACAGTTGGATTGTTTGCATTGGTTCCACTATTCTACAGATTCTTAGCTGATGTGTTGTTTGCTTTCCAAACAGTTACTCCATTTCCACTCTGGTTTGTGACGTAAACAAAAATTTCATTATATCCTACCTTGCAGGCTACCCAGGATCCTGTAAAAATTGTTATTTCTTCTCCAATATGAAGCTTGATCAAAATCCCAAACAATTCTTTGACCAACACCAATTCCTCCTGGCCAACTCTGCTTATTCAAGTGATCAACATACCATTCCAGCCTGCAAAGGTTCTGATTTGCTTATACCTGAGAATGTGGATTTCAATTACCATCTAGCCCAATTGTCAGCCTCCCTGATGCCAAGGACAAGTCCTTCTAGCTACAGGTGGTGCAAGGATATATGGAAAGAGTATATTAACTCTGGGTAAGGTACAATGTTACAATTCCCAAAAGATATGGGGGAATTGTGACGTAAAATTTGAGAGAAAAATAGGTTAATAATTATATTAAATAAATTTAATATAATTAAAAACCAGAGGGGCCTGATAAATCAGGGGTGGTTTAGATCCCTCTAAGGTATCTTACAAATAAATGCAGAGGATTTAGGTAGCTGGAACACCGGGGCCTGTTGGAACAGGGGTGGTTTAATCCCAGGAATGGAAATGGGGGAATATCTTCAAGAAAAGGGTTATTACTTACTAGTAATAAACCTTGAGGGATCTTGGGGATATTCTGGGTGAAACTGGACAGTTTGAAGCGCTTGGATGGATGGATGGTGGAGCTTGATGGGCACTGTGAAGTTGTTGGGGAAGAAAGGGCTAAAGAATAACTACTAAGAAGCTTACCAGACTGTGTTATAAAGATGTATGTATCTAATAAGAAGTGGGTAAGGTTGTTAGTGGGTATTGGGAAGCATGAGGAGCCTTCTTTGGGCGGTTGAAGAGCTCCTTAAATAGTCTTGAGTTCCCCCTGGGGACCCTGTAGGTATTATTGGCCAACTTGTGGGATCTTTGGACCACATTTTGGCCATTTTTGTTTTCTTGGTGACGCTTCAGCAGCCCCTGCTTTGAATACACGTCACCAATTGATTTTATTAGTGTATTTTATTATTATTTATTTATTTACATTGACTTACAGTCTGTAGTACATTAGTACTGTTTGTTATAGATGTAATACTAGTGGCTTATAATAAGCCACAGTATTGTTTGTACTGTTTGTTCAATCAATGTATTGTATAAATAAACAATACCATTCAATATATTTAATTGTTTAGTCCCCAGTAATTTTCATTACATATGTAACATATGTAATGAGGTCACTGGGGCGTGTTTTTGCTGATTTGGGTGTACCTGAGTGACTGTGGAGTCCGCGTGCCAAGCTGAGAGCCTGTAAGGGGCTTAATGCTTGCGCGGGGGCTTATGTCCCAACTTTGGTGCGGGCTTTCAGTCATGCGGGTTGAACTTCAAGCTCTGCGGACTGCGGTACGCGGGTTTTGAGTAAAACACGGTCTATTTACACTATCTCCCCCAATTTACACAACGGGCATTAATAAAAAAACCCGGTTTTTCCGCGTTTACACCCGGTTTTCTGCGCAGCTGCGGCTGCGCAGTGCACCCGGTTTTCTGCATTTACACCCGGTTTTTTTTAATTTTTAATTTTTAAGCAAATAGCACGTGGAGGGTGGCAATTGATGCACGTGACCTCCCCAATCATCCTCATTCAATATTTTATTTAAAACAAATAAAATAAACAATTAAAACAAGGAAAATAAACAAAATAAAATAAAATTATGGAGGGCAGCATTTTAAATAAGTAAAACAAGTAGAATAAACAAGGTTAAATAATATACAATTAAACAAATAAGAATGAATGAAATGAATAAAATAAATTAATTACTTAAAAGCAAGAGACATAATTGCAAGTTAATGATTTATGAATAACGCAACCTCCCCAATCCTCCTCATTCAATATTTTATTTAAAACAAATAAAATAAATAAGTAAAACAAGTAAAATAAACAAAATAAAATAAAATAAAACAAAACAAATGGAATAAATGAAATGAATAAAATAAATAAATAAATTAAAAGCAAGAGACATAATTGCAAGTTAATAATTTATGAATAAATAATAAATGTAATAAAGTTAATAATTTATGAATAAATAATAAATGTAATAAACAACATGTAACACTCCAAAGCATCATGCAATGTACCATACCTCTGTGTATCATTGTATTTCCATTTCTTTGTCATGAAATCTGATAAGAAGTTAATTTAAGTTAATTTTATAATCAGTATTTGTTTCCAATGAATTCTTCACCCTCTAAAGTGTATGAATCCATTTAAAAACTCCCTGAATATCTTGACAGAAAGACGTGAAGGTGTTTGGAAATAAATTGAGTCCAAAAATCATTAAAATCCAACCAGTTATTTAAAAAACAAACTGTTAGTTGCATTAAGTTCTACACCCCTTAAAGTGCTTTAAAAAAGTTTAAAATGTTGAGAAATCCTGGAAATTAAGCTGTGAGGATTTTGTATGAAAAAACCCGGTGGATTGGCCAAAAAAATGGAAGACATGGTTTTTTTGCAAAATAAAAATCACCATAAAATTTTAAACCCCTGTAAGTATGATAAATAAATTTAAAACTTTGAAAAATAATGAAAATCCGCCCGCAAAAAATTAAATTAAAATAAAACCGGGTGGATTGGCCAAAAAAAATAGAAGACATAGTTTTTTTGCAAAATAAAAATTACCATAAAATTCTGGACCCCTTCAAGTATAATAACTAAATTTAAAATTTTGAAAAATAATGAAAATCCGCCCGCAAAAAATTAAATAAAAAAACCGGGTGTAAATGCGGAAAACCGGGTGTACTGCGCAGCAATTTGGACGTCGCTGCTGCGAAAAACCGGGTGTAAACGCGGAAAAACCGGCTTTTTTTATTAATGCCCCTACACAACACCTCATTTCCGTGACTGGAAATGGGGTTTAAGCATATGTATATGTATATATAAGCATATAATAATGCAAGTGCCATTTATTGAAAGGTACTTGCTATTTTTTATTAGTTAATTTACATAGTGAAGGAGTGAGAATTAGGGGTACCTGTGAGTGAGGTACCCTAGGTTATTTTTAGGGGCGTTGATAAACGCACGCCAAGCGCGCACGCCAACGCCAGCCCGCACGCCAATTTTTTTTGGCGTGCGGGGCCTACACGCCAAAAAAAAGTGGCGTGTAGGGTCTACACGCCAATTTTATTTGGCGTGTGAGACCCACACGCCAAAAATGGCGTGTGGTTCCCACACGCCAATTTTTTTTGGCGTGTGGGCCCCGCACGCCAAATAAAATTGGCGTGTGGGAGCGCACGCCAAACAATTGGCGTGCGGCTCCCACACGCCAATTTTTTGGCGTGTGGGGGGATCCCGCTCAGAGCATCCGTATCGGTTTGCTATTTTAGCCCGCGGCTAAAAGTTCAAATTAAGCCAAGTTAACTTAGCGCGCCCACTTCAACAACATCCATCGTGGCTAACTGCCCAGCTAAACTAACTAGCTCCCCTTAGCCACGATCAACCACATGGATACACGACGACAACTTGTTGAGGACCTATTCGCGACAGACACAGAGGATGAAGATGAAGAAGAAGAGGATGAGGAAGACGGATTCAGCTCGATTGGAGAACTTTCAGAGACTGACGAAGACGAAGATCCAAACCCTCGACCCCAACGCCGCCCAAACAAAGAAAGAAACCACGCCGCCGGACACGAGATGCTCATGAAGGACTATTTTATTGATGGTTCAACGTACAACGATCGTGACTTTGAGAGGCGTTTCCGACTCAGAAGAGAGTTATTCCTGAAGATTGCAGCCCACATAACAGAATTCACTCCATACTTTGTTCAACGACCAGTATGTTTTTTCTTCTGTGTATTTTGGATATCTTGAGATGGAACTAATGAAAATTGCTTATCAGGATGCCACAGGAAAAATGGGCCTGTCAAGTTTTCAGAAGATCACATGTGCTCTCCGACAGCTTGCCTACGGATGTGCATCAGACGCCACCGATGAATATTGTCGAATCGGTGAAGCTACTGCTCGAAAGACTCTCAAGCATTTCTGTGAATCGATTGAACTGCTTTACGGGGACGAGTATCTACGAAAGCCAACTGCCGACGACTTGACAAGAATGCTTGATATCAACAATCTTCGAGGCTTTCCAGGCTGCATCGGCAGCCTGGATTGCATGCACTGGGGATGGAAGAACTGCCCAACTGCATTGGCTGGTCAGTATAAAGGGAAAGAAGACGGACCGACTATTGTTTTGGAAGCCATCGCCGATCAACGATTATGGATCTGGCACAGTTTTTTTGGAACGGCAGGGGCTCTTAACGATATTAATGTCCTCGATCGGTCGCCTATTTTTGAAGAACGACTTGCTGGAACTGCCTGGGACGTTGAATTCGAAGTCTGCGGCCGTCAATATCAACATGGTTATTACCTGGTTGATGGAATATATCCTGCCTGGTCAACCCTTATTAAAGCCAAGGGTGTGAATCAAGACGCTCGATCTCAACACTTCCAAAAGCTTCAAGAAGCCGCTCGAAAAGACATTGAAAGGGCATTCGGTGTTTTACAATCACGATGGGCCATAATCGCCTCACCTGCTCGCTTCTGGAACCCCCACGACATGGTTTCAATCATGCGAACATGCGTTATCCTTCACAATATGATTGTCGAGGACAACGAGCGCGAATCTACAGACACTTTTGAGTTACCTCACCGCATGAAGCTCGTTCCACCTCGAAGTATACCGTACACTTTACGCCAGCAACAAATCCGATCAATCGAGCTCACTTCGGGAGCACAACATCGAAGGCTTACCAATGACCTCATTGATCTCAACTGGGCCCGACATGGAGCCAGAAACGAACAGGAATGAACAAATTTCATGTTATATATATCATCAAAAAGCTTGTTTCTTGATATATTTTACTATGAAATAAATAGAAAGAAGAGAAAAATTTTCTTTCTTTTGCATCATTTTTTTTTTGACTTTTAAAACTGAGAGGAAAAAAGTAGCAGCTAAACAAGGGAAGCGTTTACATTTTTCTTTGGTGCAAAGTGATTTTTTTTTGGACTTTTTTGCAAGCTTGGAAAACTGAGAGGAAACAAGTAGCTAGCAAGCAGTGACAACAAGATTGAGCTAGAAAAGGGAATGATTTAGAAGTTCTGGACAGATGTTGTCCTCGTTATCATATGTTGTCCTCGTTATCATCATCATAGTCACTTTGATCATCCTCATGGTCTCCGAGATGATCGGGGTTACTTGAAGGATTTTCTTCAGTGCCGTCGAGGTCGCTTGTGGCTATTGAGGTACTTGGCTCCTGCTCATTGGAGGCCGTCGGAGGGCCAGTTTGGTTTGACTTTGCTGCAGCTAGTTTTTGTTTCTCTTCGAGCTCTTGTTGGAGATCCGCGAGGATAGAAGCCTTCTGGAGTCGCAAGAATTCTCGCGAGACCTCGTCCGGCAAATTGAATTCGCTCTTTGACATTATCTGCATGTTGGCTTGGCTGACTTCAGCTTTGGCAATCTGCTGACGGATCTCGTTGGTTTTTTTCATTGCCAGGGTTCGGTCGCGGTAGTTGCTCGATCGTTCCGACAAAACTTTCATTTTCTTTGCGTTGTAGTGCTCTTGCTTCATGGCACGCTTAGCCAAACGAACTCCAAGCGGTCGCTTCCAAGTCGTGCTGGATGTGTCTTCATCGTCAGTAGCTGGGTTTGGTTGAGACATATTGCCAGCTTCAGACTGAGGAGTAGGAGCACTTGGTGTCGGAGTGGAGACTGGGATGGTAACATTGGCAGTAGTTTGTCGAGTTTGCGCCAACGATGCCCATTTGGGAGAATCCTTGACCACAGTCCAAGCCTGTTCATAGGTAAATTGTCGGCCTTCTTTCTCGTAAAATTCTTTTTTGGCGTCCGTAAAGAGATCTCTCAAAGACGAGCCGGATGGTCGGTTCCTCTCGAGCTTTTGATATATGCCCGAGAATTTCAAGGTCCACTTTTGGATATGGCCCCATCTACGAGGCAAAGGAAGTAAAAAATAAGTAAAAGGATGCGAGAATGAATGATACATATGGCTCACCTGTGCATGACTTTTCCCCCATCTCTAGTCTCGCCGGGTGTGTAGAGGTTGTAGTCTTCTGCAATTAGGTTGAAGAAGTCTCCGCGCTTTTGACCGTTCGATCGGATCGCATCCTCGGATGTTTTGAGCCAGCTTTTCGCAAGTTGCTCATCTTCTTGTGGTGTCCAATTCGGGCCTCGTTTTGGTGGCATTGGAGTTCAAGATTGTTGAGCAGCTGTAGGTGATATCGGATGTGTATGTTGGGCAAGCAGATCGATAGCTTCTTGGCTCTAGCTTCATATGTAGATTGTGAGCTAACCGTTGCTACATGTAGCAACGGTTAGCCAGGATTCTAGCTTCGAGCTGACTTAGCTCAGAGCTAACCGGAACCGGTGCGGTTGAAATCTGTGGCTAAAGTCCTTAGCTCACGCTAAGTTAGCCAGCGATACGGATGCTCTCACGTAATTGAATGGGAGGTCCCATTCGATTACGTGAGCGGGCCGGCTGACGAGGCTGTATAGCCTCGTCGGCCGGGAGGACTTCCTCCCGGCCGACGAGGTTATACAACCTTGTCGGCCAGGAGGAAGTCCTCCTGGCTGACGAGGTTGTATAACCTCGTCAGCCAGGAGGACTTCCTCCCGGCTGACGAGGTTATACAACCTCGTCAGCCAGGAGGAAGTCCTCCTGGCCGACGAGGCTGTACAACCTCGTCGGCCAGGAGGCCTTCCTCCTGGCCGACGGCCGGGAGGACTTCCATTCGATTACGTGAGCGAGGGGGGACCCGCACGCCAAAAAAATTGGCGTGCAGGGCCCACACGCCAAAAAATTGGCGTGCGGGGCCCACACGCCAAAAAAATTGGCGTGCGGGGCCCACACGCCAAAAAAAATTGGCGTGTGGGAACCACACGCCATTTTTGGCGTGTGGGTCTCACACGCCAATTTATTTTGGCGTGTAGACCATACACGCCAATTTTTTTTGGCGTGTAGGCCCCGCACGCCAAAAAAAAGTGGCGTGCAGGTTGGTGTTGGCGTGCGCCGTTGGCGTGCGTTTATCAACGCCCTATTTTTAGTGTAGATCCAGAATATCAAATAATATTCAAACTATTATTTGATTTTCTAGGTATTTTATAATAATTTCTGTAGAAAACTTGTGACAGGTTGCTCTGTCATAGTAGCAAGCTGACATTCCCTACCACCAAGATAAGTCTCCCGGAAAAAGTAAGTTCCTAACTAAAGATAAGGTTATTTTAAGAGAAAATTTTTTTCAAGAGGACCTCTTGGATGCCCTGTAATTTCTCAGATGAATTGCTCCATCTGGGATATTATTTTCAGGTAACCACTCATCTTTGTCTGCTGATTGGTTTTTATATCTGACAAGATAAAGCCTTGTATCTTTCCCCTGTATCCTTTCCTTTTTATCTTTCAGGATTTTATGTACTTTCAATTGTCCAGAAGGTGGGACCTCAATCAGGGGAACTGGTTGTTGAGTCACTGGTTCATCTTCAGTTCTAGATTGGTACTGTTTTACTAGACTGACTGGAAATACTGGGTGTTTTCTTGAAAGCTCCTCTGTCAGTATGACTTCCACAGCATTTCTTCCATGAAGTTGTTTAATGGTAAAGGGACCTATAAAAGGGGGTTTTAGCTTCCTGCTACCTCCCAAGTTGTTGAAGTTAATAGTGGACAAAAGGATCTTATCTCCTATTTTAAACTCAGGTTCTTTGTGGCTTTTATCCCATCTCGCTTTGTTATACTCTACTGCTTCCTCCACGCACTTCTTAGCATGTTGTTGGGTCAGATCTAACATCTTCTTGAAATCTAAGGCTGTTGGATGCAGGTGAGGTAATTTATCATTTAAGGTGTCTTTGGGCATGCGTGGTATCCATCCTCTTTCTAAGACATATGGAGCTTCTTTAGTGGAGGAATGTTTACTACTATTATAAGCAATTTCCAATGCTGGCAGTAGACTAACCCAATCATGAGTGTATCCATCATGATTCTTAAACTCAAATCCAAAGGAGAAGAATCTACATAACATGTCTTCTAGAGTTTGTATCATTCTTTCTGCTAACCCATCAGTCTGAGGGTGATAAGCTGTGGAAAAAGCTAGTTTGGTACCAAGCATGTCATGTAGGTTCCTCCAGAATTCTGATGTGAATTTGGGATCTCTGTCACTAATTATAATTTTGGGAATACCTACATCAGCCATAATCCTATTCCAAAATAACAGGGCAACTTCCATAGCAGTATCATCTTTATGGTTAGGTATGAACCTGGCTCTCTTGGAGAATCTGTCCACAACTACTAGTACTGAGTTATATGAGAAGGATCCTCCTGGGGGTAGGCCTGTTACAAATTCCATGTTTATAATTTCCCATTTGTCAGTTGGTTCAGATATTTTCTGCAATAAGCCAAATCTCTTTCCAGTTTGCTTATTGCCCTTCTGACACGCATCACAAGATTTGATATAGTTGTGTACTTGTTCTTTCCAATTGATCCACCATGCTGTATATTTAATTCTCTCCACTGTTCTTTCTTCAGAAAAATGTCCAGAATTAACATTATCATGGCATTCTTTCAGAATGTTATCAATTTGGGAAGGATCACTTAGCACTAGTACACTTGAATGCCTATTCCTGAAATACAGAAGGCCATCTAGGAGACTGAATTTTCCAAGTTTATAATGTTTGGCTAATTCTTCTGGTAGACTGGCTATTAGTTCTGTTGAGCTGTTGTCATTTCTAAGTATGTCTACTAGTTTTAGCAACTCAGGGTTCTTGTCATAGCTATTCTTGACTAATTCATAAAATGCATTATCTAAGTCACACACATGAATTCCTAGGATGGGGAATATGTCTTCATCTTCTGGGTCATAAGCTGGATTATCTGGGTTATTTGGCAAGGCCCATCTACTTAGTCCATCTGCATTTTTGTGCTTGGCTCCTGACTTATGAATGATAGTCATATGTCCTCTGTACTGCTGAATTGCAATTTGCCATCTGAGCATATGTCTATTAGGGGTTTTCATATTCATCAAGGTTCTTACAGCTGTGCAGTCAGTTACTACTAAAAAGTTAGACCCTTCCAGATAGTAATGTAACTTCTCCAGAGCCCATACAAGTGCTAAACATTCCATTTGACTTGCTCCATATTTCTTCTCAGTGCTCTTGATTTGTCTTGAGATGAATAAAATGGGTTTCTCCATTGGTTTATCTTCTATTACAAATTCCTGGTGGAGGGCTGCTCCCAAACCATCTAAGCATGCATCAATATACAGTATAAATGGTTTATCATAGTCAGGTTGAGCCAATACTGGTGCCGTGGTAAGGAGTCTCTTCAACTCTTCATAATTTTCTACTCTATCATAGGTCATTTCAAATATTGTATCATGATTGCAGAGTGCATAGAGGTTTTTACTTACATTTGCAAAGTTGGGGACATGTTGGCGGTAATAACTACAGAAACCTAGAAAGGACATAATTTCTGTTCTATTCTGAGGCATGTATTTCATTAAGACTGCTGCTACTTTATTTTGGTCTATAGCTAGGGAAAGACCTGAGACTACTCTTCCTAGTGCTTTAAGTTCTCCATATCCAAAGTTACACTTTTTGATGGACATTTTTAATCCTGCTTTTATGGCAGTTTGGAGTACTATATTGATCTTTTCTAGGTGAGTTTCCCAGTCATCAGAGTAAATGATAATGTCATCTATATATACCATCATCCAGTTTTGTCTAATGAATGAGCCAAAAATGGAGTCCATCATTCTTTGGAAGTGTGATGGTGCATTCTTTATGCCAAAAGGCATTCTGAGGTATTCAAAAATCCCTAGGTGACATATAATCCTCAGGAATTTCCTACTCTCAGCAGCTATGGGGATCTGATGGAACCCTTTCAGTACATCCATAGTGGTGATATACTTGGCCTTAGATAAGTTATGTAATGAATGGTCTATCCTGGGAATAGGATAGTAGTCAGGTCTGGTGTAGTTATTCAGAGCACGGAAATCTCCCACCATTCTTGACTTTTCATTATGCCAGGCAATTATTACAGGTGTGGTGACTTCTACCTGTTCATTATGTCCAACTTTTCTCAGGACTTTGAGTTCTTGTAGCTCTTTGATGTGTGTTTCCAGAGCTTCTCTTGATTTGGGGCTGGAGGGGTAGGGTGGTCTCCTCAGCTGTGGGGGATAAGGTTTGTCAATATTGAGTTCCAATTTCATGTCATGACCTTTGATGTTGCCAATTGGTTCCTCTGTGGTACAGAAAGCTTCTTTATGTTCAAAACAAGTTTTCAACACATCCATTTTTTGTTTCTCACTTAAGATGTCACTGACGGCAGCTTGTGATACATATTCCTTTTGAAAAGATAGTAGATCTTTTTGGATTTCAACATTATTAATAACATCTGGTATCTTGATGTTAATGTTACAGATTTGGAATTTTCTTTTCCAATCACCACCAATAGTATAGAATCTATTTTTACTCTGAAAAATATCTATGCCATACATACAGAAAGCATCATTACCTAGGATCAGGTAATCACATACTGCATCTTGTAACACTACAAATTCAACAGATAACCTAAGAGATCCTTTAGAGTGAGGAAATATTAGGGGTATGGATACTACTCCAATAGGTTTCATGGCTGAGTTGCAACTACTGAACTTGGCTTTTGGCATGGGCATTAAGTTGTCTCTCCATCTGGGGTAACATTCATCTAGAAAGGTACCACTGGCACAAGAACAGAAAGCTCCCACGTCAAGGAGGACTCTTATTTCTTTGTTGTCAAACAAGACAGTAGTGTAACTAGTTTTCCCCATGGTGTAACTCATACCAGCTTCAGGTTTATTGGTGAGTAACTTTGCGTCAGATATATGGCCAATCTTCATGGAGGGATCCCATTTTTGTGGTAAATTAGAGTCACCATGTATAGCATTAATGGATAATTCATCCCCAATGTCAGCTTGGATCACTGAGATTCTCATCAAGTCTTCTTCAGCAGGTTCATTCATGACTATTTCAAAGTGGGAATGGGTGTCTTCCTCCGTTTCTGATGGAGTGTTCATTACTACCATATTTACTTTTCTACGTATATTGGTACATTCATTTTTCCAATGACCCTTTTCTCCACACTTAAAACACTCAGGGGTAGCAGTTTTCTTGGGGATTTCAGTTGTGGGGTTAACCTTGGTGGTTTCTTTTTGGAACTCTTTCCTCTCAGGGATGTTACTTCTGATGTACTTCTTGTTCCATCCATTAAGGACCACCATTTCATTTAATACACTACTGAATTCTGTCAGGTCTACATCTAGTGAGGGGAATCTACATCTCATTATACTCTCAAGATTTCCTTTACATTGACTCAGTAATCTGTTGTTGGCTTCTTCATCAGATACTCTGTCATACACACACTCAATTCTTCTTCTTTGTTTCAAACACCATTCAGAAGCTGTTTCTGTGGTTGGATCAAAGTAATCTTTTTCAAAGGCTTGGCACTTTTCATTTTTCCAAATTCTGGTGCCAAACTGGGCTTTGATTAATTCTTTCCATACTGACCAAGATTGGTGTCCTACAGCTTTACTTTTAGTAATAAACCAAGTAGAAGCCATCCCTTCAAACAGTACAGTAAGTCTTGATGTGATGACTTCATCATCAGCTTGGTAAGTTCTCACTATATGATCAATGTACTCTATGAAACTCATGTGGTCATATTCTCCTTTACCATCAAACTTGGGCCAGTCTTTTAAGGGGGGCATAAGTTTGTGTATAGCAGTCATATCAGAATTTCTGTAAGGAGTGGACATTCTGGTATCTTTGGTCATAGGTCTATTCTTCATGAAAGGATTGTTATACCTAGGTTGGGCACTATTGGTATTGGGGGCACTATGTTTTTCTTGAGGGGCAATGTTGGGACTCAAGTATTGGAGATTTTTATATGGATTATTTTGTTTCTCCTCTTTGTTGTTATAATAATTAGAATTAATATTGATGTGAGGAGCTTCATCTCTGTCAAGATACGTGGGGGTTTACTGTCAGGTACCTTGTCACCATACTTATTCCAATTGTTTGTTGCTTGGTTAACCATCTCTTCTTCACTGTATGGGCTACTGGGTCTGTGAGGTTCATGGTATTTGTTTTTCTCCTCTTTCAAGGATTCTATACCTGAGATGATAGTTGTTAATTTTGAAATTACATTGTCTTTTAATTTCAATGATTCAATTTCAGAAGTAAGGACAGATAATTTGTTGTTTACTTGTTCTTCTAGTTTCTCAAATTTGGTATTGAAATTGTTATTAAGATTTATGATTAAATCTTCTAATTTGTTATTTGTTTCATCCTTTTTGAGGGAATTAATAACATACTCTGCCATTGTTACTTGGGAAGTTTGCATTTCTTCAAGAACATCTAAGGTGTCATTTGTATTTTTGTTAATTTCTTTTGTTATATTTTTAAGATGCTCACCAGTTTTATTAATCCCCAACAATGTATCACTGTGGTGCACTGGTAACTCAAGGGGTAAGGGTTTATCCAGTGTTTGTAGGATTCTCATGGTGCACGCAGTAATATTATCTTTGATTTCTTCTAAGTTGTTATCTATTTTATCAACAATTATTTTTAAATTGGCCTCATTATTAACATCTAGAGTATTTAAATTGTTATTGAGTGCTTCTATAGAATCAAATAAAGAATGTATTACAGAAGGCTCTAATCTATATTCTTGTAAAGATTGGCCGCAATGAGAACAAGATCTGTGGCTTTCTTCCACTTCACTGGGTCGTCGAAGTTGATGGAAGAGGAGCTCTTGTTCTTCCCTTTGTCTAATTTTTTGAACTTTAGGGTGTTCTTCTTGGGCGGCGCGGGGAAGTGGATCTTCTTTTCCTCCCAGGGGTTCCACCCTTTCACATAAGCCTCTATCTCCTCGTTGGGGATGAGCTTTTGGAGAGCTTTCTGGCTGTCTTGCGCCGTAGTCAGCAAGGCTCTCAGCTCTTCTGTAGGCCCCTGCCTTAAGGAGACTTGGCACTGTTTCCAAATGGAAACGTGCTCTTTCACCCGGTGTCTGATCTGCTCCTCTTTCGAGAGGATTTGGATTTCCGGGGTGGAAGGGCGTTTCTGGGTAACTGCCGACGACTCTTGGGGTCTCTCGTCGACGTCCATGGGGGTTTCTGCTTCTGTTTGAGGAGGCGGGAGCTCTTGGGGCGTCACTGAGAGCTCTTGGGGAGTTGGGGTGGCCTCTGGCGTGGCTGGAGCAGGGCCTTTGCGCGCTATGTTTGTCATATTCAGGTTCTTGACGCGCTGGTGCAGTTCCTTGGCCGCCGCGAGTTCTTGTTGGACAGGGTAGGAGACCTCGAAGTTCTGGCTTGGTCGACGGGGTGGATTTAGCCATTATAGGTTAGTTTTTATTATGTATTTTTATATGTAATAAAACTTACTGGGCTGGGTATTGTTTTCCGCGTCAACGGTGGGAGCTGTTTCCTTTTGGGCAGATTTTTCAAAGGATGCCACTGAAAAGAGATATGTAGATAAGCAGTTGCGGGGAAGTATTCAAGGAAGAAAAAATAAAACTCACTTCTTTCTTGATATCTCTCGAGAGAGATTCTTTCCTTTTTTAATTTTAGTTCCCGTAAATAGTTGTGCAGGGTTATTTCTGCTTCGAGATTTCTTTCTTCCCTTAAGTGAGAGTGGTAAGCGGCGAGAATGATCCTTTCTTCTTCAGTAAGACGATCCCAGTCAGTTGGGCGATAATTTCTTATATCTTCTTCCCTTCTGAGGCGAAGAATTCAAAGGTAGTGTTGTATAAGAGTGGCGTTGTCTTTGAGGTTCACTGTACGCGCCGCAGATGGAAAAAAATAAGGAATTGTAAGTATTTTAATACTGTAATATTTTTTAGAATTTTTTATCAGTATGTATTTAATTGTGTATTTTAAAAAAATTTAAAAAAACTTACGGTTTTTTTATTAATTTTTGTGGGTTTTTGGTTTTTTTGAAAGAAAAAACAAAGACAGTTTTTTATTAGTTTTTTTGAATCTTTTTTATAGGATGAGGATTTATAAAAAGGTGATAATTTTTATTGGTTTTTTTTATATGTGTATTTTTTTTAAAAAAAAATAAAAGATTATGGGTTTTTTTTATTTCAAAAATAAATTGTTTGAAAATTTCCCGGCCAGACCCCCAATTGTCAGCCTCCCTGATGCCAAGGACAAGTCCTTCTAGCTACAGGTGGTGCAAGGAAATATGGAAAGAGTATATTAACTCTGGGTAAGGTACAATGTTACAATTCCCAAAAGATATGGGGGAATTGTGACGTAAAATTTGAGAGAAAAATAGGTTAATAATTATATTAAATAAATTTAAGATAATTAAAAACCAGAGGGGCCTGATAAATCAGGGGTGGTTTAGATCCCTCTAAGGTATCTTACAAATAAATGCAGAGGATTTAGGTACCTGGAACACTGGGGCCTGTTGGAACAGGGGTGGTTTAATCCCAGGAATGGAAATGGGGGAATATCTTCAAGAAAAGGGTTATTACTTACTAGTAATAAACCTTGAGGGATCTTGGGGATATTCTGGGTGAAACTGGACAGTTTGAAGCGCTTGGATGGATGGATGGTGGAGCTTGATGGGCACTGTGAAGTTGTTGGGGAAGACAAGGCCAAAGAATAACTACTAAGAAGCTTACCAGACTGTGTTATAAAGATGTATGTATCTAATAAGAAGTGGGTAAGGTTGTTAGTGGGTATTGGGAAGCATGAGGAGCCTTCTTTGGGCGGTTGAAGAGCTCCTTAAATAGTCTTGAGTTCCCCCTGGGGACCCTGTAGGTATTATTGGCCAACTTGTGGGATCTTTGGACCACATTTTGGCCATTTTTGTTTTCTTGGTGACGCTTCAGCAGCCCCTGCTTTGAATACACGTCACCAATTGATTTTATTAGTGTATTTTATTATTATTTATTTATTTACATTGACTTACAGTCTGTAGTACAGTACTGTTTGTTATAGATGTAATACTAGTGGCTTATAATAAGCCACAGTATTGTTTGTACTGTTTGTTCAATCAATGTATTGTATAAATAAACAATACCATTCAATATATTTAATTGTTTAGTCCCCAGTAATTTTCATTACATATGTAACATATGTAATGAGGTCACTGGGGCGTGTTTTTGCTGATTTGGGTGTACCTGAGTGACTGTGGAGTCCGCGTGCCAAGCTGAGAGCCTGTAAGGGGCTTAATGCTTGCGCGGGGGCTTATATCCCAACTTTGGTGCGGGCTTTCAGTCACGCGGGTTGAACTTCAAGCTCTGCGGACTGCGGTACGCGGGTTTTGAGTAAAACACGGTGTATTTACACTATCTCCCCCAATTTACACAACACCTCATTTCCGTGACTGGAAATGGGGTTTAAGCATATGTATATGTATATATAAGCATATAATAATGCAAGTGCCATTTATTGAAAGGTACTTGCTATTGTTTATTAGTTAATGTACATAGTGAAGGAGTGAGAATTAGGGGTACCTGTGAGTGAGGTACCCTAGGTTATTTTTAGTGTAGATTCAGAATATCCAATAATATTCAAACTATTATTTGATTTTCTAGGTATTTTATAGTAATTTCTGTAGAAAACTTGTGACAGGTTGCTCTGTCATAGTAGCAAGCTGACACCAATCAAGAGTGAGAATTGAACATGCCATTGATATTCTAAAGGGTTAATTTTCCAGTTTGTGGGAAAATTTGATCACAAATCAGGAACCCTTGTGAGATGAACGCAACAATCAAGTGGATTATCATGTCACGCTCTGTGATGCCAAGGGCTGATATCCTTCTAGCTACAAAAGGTGCAAGGCAAAAATATGGGATAAAAATAGATATTTTTGGGGATTTTAATCTTTTATATTAATATTAAAAGATATATATTTTATGGAGGGGCCAGCAAGCTGGGGTGTTTAGTTCCCTCCAAAGGTGTTCGTGCTAAAAGCAGGGGAGCTGAACCTTTGAAACTGGGGCCTGCAAGCAGGGGTGTTTATTCCCAGTGGATATAGTGGCTAAGAAAGGGCCACAACTCCTAGTAGAAAAAGACTTACTGTAGTAGGCTTTGAGGGAAGGAGGTGGGGGAGTTTCTTAAGGTAACCTGAGCAGCTGGAAGCGGTTGTAAAGGTGGGCTGGAAGGCTGGACAGAGTTGGGGTTGAGGACAAGCGGCTTTGAAGTCTTGAAGACTGATTTACTGGGCAGGACACTAGTATGCTGCACTGGTGGAATGCTGGTTGTAAATATGATCAAGGTGGGGAATGAAAATACAGGGGGAAGAAAGGGCCTCTTAAATGCCTTTCTGGATCCCTGATGGCGAAACATCAAGTTTTCTTTTGGCTATGGGAACACTACAAGGAAGGAGTTATCCTTAGTAGACATAAATGATGTAATTTATCAAATCATTTCATGTACAGGCTGCCAATGATCAATAAAGCCTGTCGATCATCTAATGACCTCATCTGAGGGCGCTTCAAGAGCTCTTAGTTTGATGTACAACATGTATTGATCATTTGATCAACAAATAATCAAAACAAATAATCAAATTATAGTACAGAATCTTTTTTGTATTTTAATTTGGTTATTTCATATATAAAGTTCTGTACCATGATTTTTCTTGTTATACTTTCATGGTGGGCGCTTTTACTGCTCTCCATTCAATTATTTGACAAGCAAACATCCTTGGAAAACTGTCAGCATTTGTTATTTTCCCGTGATTAAAGGAGCTTGTCATTTATTTTAATTGTACAAGTTCCTTTAGGCTTGTTTGAAGTATTCTAATGTTTTCTTTCTCCCCTGTTTCGTGTCTATCATGTATTATGATATTAGTTAACTTATACAGTATGTATTTGTAGAAGTTAATAATAATACAAAGACTATAAAACAGTGTGGTATTTATGTCAAATGTTATTTAATATTTTATTTATGTGTTCAAAGGATAATTACATAGTATATTTAATTTATTATCCCGTATTTTAAGGACTTCTACTTGCTAGAATACTCTCATATTACATATGTTTATACCTAGTAAGTATTTTTAGCGCTTAGTAGTAGTATTCTTTAAGTTAATTTTATTATTAGAAGGAGTACGTTTTCTAGGATATTTTGCCTGAGGTACCCTAGGTTGTTTTACTTGCTCTTTCAGAATATTAAATAATATCTTCACTTATCTCAAAGGTTAACATGTTATTACTTATTTTATTATTAATTTATTTATTATATTTATTATGTTTGTTTATTACATTATTATTATGTAATAATGTTTATATTCTAAAGCATTATCTTTTTCTCATGTTTTATTATCATTTATGGTACATTATTATCTGTTTAACAATTTCTCTTTCATATGTATTTTTTATTAATTAATTATTACTTATTTATTGTTCTAGTCAGGTTGTCTCTGAACTAGTAGCAAGCTGACACATCACCTGCATTGTTCTAAATAATCTTCTAGCCAACCTCAAGGATCAGTGGCATGGACTTTACAATGAGGAGGAACCAGAAGCAGCCCCACCCTTGTTGGAAAACATTGCATCTAGTAATGATGGATTACGTGGACTGTTACGCCCCATAACACTTGCACTCTTAAACTAAGGGGAATAATTCAACATTCACTTGCAGAATAATAGTTTTCTGACTCTCTCTTTTGAACTTGGGCACTCACAGTGCCAATCCATCCTGATTTATCTGCATAATTATAGATATTCCGTCTCTTGTGTTCTTGAACTCCAATACAATCAATAAATTTGTTACACACATTGGTGCCTCTTTGGCAATGAGTCCTGTATCAAACTACAATTGAGCATCCTTTTTTTTGCATCAGTAAGCACCCACATCTCTAAAGAGTTTGGGTTTTTCCCAAGTTGTGATTTGTGTTGACTTTTTTCTGATCAACTCATGATTGTATGAATGATTATGGAGCATGACTTGATATTAATAACCCAATTGGATTTTTTTACAGTAGCTGAAATATATTTGTTGCCCTGGAAATTGGGCCCAAGGTGTGAATCTCCCAATCCTCCAATTCTGAAACACTTCCTTTTTGTTTTCAACCAGTTTGTTTGGCAATCACAGTCCACCCAGCTTCTCTCAAGAACTTACTGGTTTGGATCAATTGATCTTCCCCTCCTCAAGTTCATACCCTTGTCAAAACAGAACTACACCCGTTTAAAGTGTATAACAATCCGCCAATTTACAGGCAACAAGTATTTGATTTCAACTCAATGATTGGTGAGAGTAATTCCAGAATTTTGCCGCTTGAGTTGAAAGGAAAATTAGCTGATCCGGTCAAGGAGGTTATACAACCTCCTTGACCGGGGGGGATCCCTCCGGTCAAGGAGGTTGTATAACCTCCTTGACTGGAGGGAATCCCTCCGGTCAAGGAGGTCATACAACCTCCTTGGCTGGAGGGATCCCCCCAGGTCGAGGAGGTTGTATAACCTCCTTGACTGGAGGGAATCTGTTGAAATGCTGTAATCCACAGTGTTCTCTTAGCAACACATTAGGCATGGACTTGTTAGCCTACTTGGTAAAGGCAGCACTTCTAGTATAGTGTCTTAGCTTCTGCTAAGGTCGCTGGTTCAAATCCTTCCCAAGTCAATCATTTTCTGCTAAATGTCTGAAAAATGCTTTGTTAATTCTAACAGAATCCCTCCGGTTGAGGAGGTCATACAACCTCCTTGGCCGGAGGGATCCCCCCCGGTTGAGGAGGTTGTATAACCTCCTCAACCGGAGGGATTCTCTCTGGTCAAAGGGGTTAATTCCCCCCAGTCAAGGAGGTTGTATGACCTCCTCGACCAGAGGGACTCCCCCAGGTCAAAGAGGTTATACAACCTCTTTGACTGGAGGGATTCCCCTCTAGTCAAAGAGGTTGTATAGCCCCTTTGAGCAGAGGGAATCCCTCCGGTCAAGGAGGTTGTATACCGGGGGGGATCCCTCCAGCTGAGGAGGTTGCATGACCTCCTCAGCTGGAGGGATCCCCCCCAGTTGAGCTGTGCGGCTGCTGACAGCACAGTCCCAAAAAATGGGGACTATGCCGTCAGAACGCCCTATGTATGTACATAGGTAGGGGTGTGCGTGCCCCTACCTATATACATAAAAAGGGTGTGCAGGTCGCACACCCTTTTTTGAATAGGGGGTGGAACCGCAGGCCTTGTGTTGGGTGGGTGTTGCACGCCTGTAGACGTTCTGAAACCCAAAAGTGGGTGTGCAGCCCGCACACCAATAAAAAAAAAGGTGTGCGGGCTGCACGCCTTTTTTTTAAGGGTGTGCGTTGGGTGTAGGCGTGGGTTTATCAAGCCCCTTCCAGACTTCTGTTATGGGGAACCATTCCTCAGAAGGGCTAACCAGACTAGGACACGGTTCTTCCAATTAAATTAAGGGTTTTAATTTAATTGAGACATATTTGAGGAGTTTTAACTATTTAAGATAGTTACAAGTAAAATAAGGCCAGTCCTCCAAGCTTATAGGAGAAGGTGAGCGCCTTTGTAGCTCATAATAAGTTATCTAATGTATGGTTAAAACTTATGGGGGAGAATGTCTTCAATTTGGTGAAGAAAACCTCCTCTGAAATAATAAATATTTTGGAGTAATCCCTCTGTCAATTCATTTGACAGTGGGGATTTGGGGAAATTTGGCAGGTGAATCTGATCAACCTGTTCGTGGTCAGAAGTGAAAAATTATTTCACTTTTAATTAAAATGATGCCATAGTTACTTCACATTAATTAAAATAGTTTAATATTTATTTCACTCTAATTGAACTAAATAATTATTAATTACATGTACATAGAAATTCCTTAGTGTGGCTTGAACTCAGATCCTTATGTTCAAGTCAGATATCTCTAAGCTTGTTCTTAACTGTTATACTATTACACAATTTGATGAAATGTCAAGGCTAATTTCTGTTCCTGTTCAGAATTTTAAGTTAAATAAAGGATATTAATAAAAATAAAGAATAATTATAATTATTCAAGCTTGCGGTTTCAAGTATTAAATGTTACATACTACATGTAATATCTTGGTGGCTGACTGATGGAATCAAATTCTTGCATAATTTGTCAAATCTATCGCCAATGTGATCATTATTGAGATCAAAATATATGTGGCAGCGATGGGGTCAATGAAGCAGAATGTTCTTGTCTGGCCCTGCAATCACACCTCAGTAATCAACAAATAATGCAGAAAAATTACAGAGCTGCCACTCAAACTCTTTGCCATCAAAGGTCCAATTTATGCTTTGCTGGCCAGTCCCATATTCCAGTCCACATCTCAAACCCCAATCCAAATGCCAACATCCAATTCTTCAACAAGTCCTTTATCTGCTGGGTCAATGCAGCTTGTAAGAAGGTCATTTCTGTGGCAAAGTTCCAACCATTCTCAACCATGGATCCAGACCTCAAAGCACAATACCAAAAACTCAGTCCAAGATTGCTGACAAATTCATTTGTATAAACAATATTGAATATATTACCAATTATCAAAAAAGACAATGAAACAACTTATTGATCTTACAACTGGAGCCCTAGAGTTATTGGAATCCACAGATACATTATCTGAGTCATCTTACTCAACATTTTTGTCCAAATTGTTGTCCTTGGGACCAGAAGAGTCAGAGCTCTCATCACTGTTTTGAGCATCAACTTTGTAAAAGGGTGTCACAAACGGTTTCTTCCCCATCAGCTGATGCATAGCATAGAAATGTGGACACATTTTTTCGAGCTTCTCTTCAATGGAGATAATCCCTGCCAATTGGTATTCATTGGTGAGTCCAAAGCCAGTGGAGAGGGATTGGGTATGTGTACTTGTCCTTGTAGCTTTTAAAACAATCTTTCATCTGCCTGGGGGTTAGATTTATTTGTGAAGGGGATTGATTTCTCAGATTGATTACCATAAGCTCAAATCCGTTAATCTTCCCTTTGGCTGTCCTTCCAACCACCGGTGCCTTACCAGTTCCAAAGCACAAATCATAATTCTTTTGGATTTTGAGCCAGTCAATGATTATGAGGAAGTTGTCCTTCTTTAGGTGAGCAGTAGTTTTTGTGGGTGTATCATTTTCAGAGAAATGATGTGCTTGCTTCTTGATGGGTTTCTTCCTGCTTTCTCACTTCTTTGGTATCACTTTTCCTTTTCCAGTGATGAATTTATTTGTTTTTTGATAGGCATTGTTCTGGGATCAGGGAATGATGGATTAACATTTTTTCCAAGAGGAAGTTTATAGTCAACTAAACTTACCAAATTTTGAGGAAAACTGAAGAACAAGTCTGGGTTTGTGATTGGGTGGAGTTGTATTGGGGACAATTGATTGTTGGTTGGGGTTGAATCATGGAGGATTATTGATTGTATTGGGGTTGCATATTTGGCAAGTTTAGATCCTGAGTTGTGATTGGTTGAATTGTGGAGGATCGTGGTTTTTGTAATTATATTGGGGTTTTTGTTGTTGAAACTTGACACAACTAGTGCAAATAATTGCATTATTTGGAATTTTTATTGACTGGTTTCATAGTTGTGGATTTGGTGAAACCCCTTGATTATAAAATTGTGGATTTGGTCATATTTAATACCCCCTATTTACTACACTTTCACGGGTGTGCAATTTTACGTTAATTTTTATTTTGCAAAAAAAATATGTCTTCTATTTTTTTGCCAATCCACCTGGTTTTTTTAAGAAAACTCCCTATGGCTTAGTTTTCAGGATTTCTCATCATTTTGAATTTGTTTAAAACACTTTAAGGAGGGTAGATTTCAATGTTACTAACCTTTTTCTTAAAAAATCATTGGTTGGATTTTTATGATTTTTGGACACAATTTATTTCCAAACACCTTCACGCCTGTCTTTCAAGATATCCCGGGAGTTTTTAAATGGTTTCCTACACTTTAGAGGGTGAAGAATTAATTGTAAACAGATACTGAATATAAAAGTGACTTGGTATCAGATTTCATGACAAAGAAATGGAAATATAATGGCACAAGGCAAGGAAAATAGTTAAATGACTATTCAACATCAAAAAATCTTATTAATCCTGGCAAGCTCCTTAAATAGTCTTGATATCTCTCTGGGGACCCTATGGGTGTTAAAGGCCAACTTGTGGGTGCTTTAGCTAAGTATTGGCCTTCCTGGTGACACTCCAGAGGCTTATGCCTTGGGTATGTGTCACCAGGTTCCATATAAATTGTTTTCTATGTATTGTATTTATTGTAATATATTTAATTTATTCATTACAGCCTTGTAGTAACTTATTACTGTTAGTGTGAGTATCATCTGTGGCTTATTTGTATTTTATAATTAGTCAAAGTACTTGTTTTGTACTGTTGTTTAATACTTATTTTACGTATTTTAATGCATAAAATAATACTGATATGTTTTCTAGTTCCTAGTAATTATTATTACATGTGTATCATATGTAATGAAGATACTAGGGTGCTTTTTTTGCCTCTTGTGTTGTTTTGCTGGCTTTGGAATCCATGTGCCACATGGGGGTGCCTTACTGGTTCTAAGGGGAGGTTGCGCACATCAAATGCCACCCTGCATATGCATATTGAATAAAAATTAAAAATAAAAAAACCTGGTGCCCGCATGGACAACCGGGTGCACTGCGCAGCTGCAATTGCGTAGAAAACAGGGTGTAAACACAGAAAAACCGGGTTCTTTTATCAATGACCTGTATTTTTTTATTTTTGATCTTGAATTTTGTTTGTTTTGTATTTTGTACTTTTTGTATATACTTTTGTGTGTGTTGTATATTTTTAATTTCACAGTGAGTGTTGTAGTGTTCCTCTACAACACAAGTTATTGACTTGAGTTGCAGAGGAGCACAAGTGTGGAACTGGCCCAATAACCCAGCAATAGAGCTGGGCTCTCTCAACATTAAACTATCCGGATGCTACACTATCAGCCCAAATGCACTGCCTCTGCCAGCGGGCGGATTCGGGGCCGGGGAACCAAACATTTGGGGGAAGCAAAAACAAACCGCAAGGTTTATTGGATCAGCTGTAAATACATAGATATTTAAGTACATAGGTAGTCATCCTAATTGATTGTGCCTTGGGAGTCCTCTTTCTGGTCGTCATCAGCTGCCTGGTGAGGTTAAAATGGTGATAATTTGATTTTAGGGTGATTCAGATTGGCAGGTGACTGTGTGACAGGCCATGTGACAGGTGCCTGTAGTCGCCCAGCCACTCTCTCTCTCTCTCTCCAGTCCTCCGCCGCCAGAGAAACCAACTCAACCATTAAAAAGCCCAACAACCATCAATCCATCCCTGCCAGTAACAAGACAGCAACCGACCCACCAACCATACTACTGTACACACTCCGAGCACCTGGGTTCATAGTCAGTAGCCGGGGAAACCCTTGACTACCTATTTATTCACATTCTACGTTACGACCACCAGGAAAGAAAAAAATAAAATAAAAATATTTAACAAAACGGAAAAGCTTACCAATAAAACTGCCCCACTTTGGAAGTTCAGACCGAGAGACCCAGAGGATATATCCAACAAGCAACTATTATTTAACTGATATCGATCGGATGGACAACCAACAAGAACAAGCCAACAGCCTCTTCATGTCTCATCAACCCACCAAACACAACAAACTTATCAACATCAACCAAGCCAACTCACCACAAGACTCTGCACTCGCCCTCCTCCTCCCACTCCTCGTCCTCCTCTCTAGCCTACTCTTCCTGCTCCTACTCTTCCTCATCTTCCTCATCATCCTCCGTCGTAGACGCTCCCATCACCCCTCCCGTCGCCATATCATCCGGCTATACGATAACGATGGCCCACTAGATCTATCCATACCCGAGGATCCCGAAATCGAAGGCGGAATAGATGGACTCGAACGAAGATGGCTCGAATCTTGCTCACCGGCTACCCGGAATGGATATCTCCGAGCAAAAAGTAATCCCTGCACAACCAACAATCTCAATACACAAGATTTACTTACCTCCCTCCTTTATTGTGTAGTGTACCAAACCCATCATCGACCCAACTCACTCCCAACGGATATCACTCTCTCCCAATTCCTATCGATCCAGGAGAAGGGTGTCTCAGCATGGGCATTCGAACCCGACTACGACTCCAACCCCTCTCTTCCCATCCTCGTTCAATCCCGCACCGAGATCATCTTCCTGGCCGATGGGGCTGGGATGTCCGAGGAAGAGGGCGGTGGGGTCTGCGTACAATCTAATTTACCTCTGCCGAAACTCAACGAGGTGTACTACTTTGAGTGTAAGATTTACGATAAGCCCGATGGCAGTGAAATCGCTATCGGCCTGGCAACCAAACCTTATCCTAGCTTCCGTCTGCCTGGTAAGCCTATCCCCTCGTCATGGTTATGATTATGACTATTGTCAGTCCACAATGCTAATTCTGCTACATTTCAACATACAAAGGTTGGAATCGGTTATCGATCGGATATTTCTCGGGCGATGGATTCAAGTCCCACAATTACCCGTTCACAGCCACCTCCTACGGTCCACCACTCAAGGAGGGAGATGTTCTAGGGGTCGGCTATCGACCCCGGACCGGATCTGTGTTTTTCACACGGAACGGAAAGAAGCTCGAGGATGCATATGTGGGCTTGCACCGGTTCAACCTATTTCCGACCATTGGTGCTACCGGACCGGCGTCTGTACATGTGAACCTAGGCCAAGCAGGCTTTGTCTTCATCGAAGCTAACGTCAAGAAGTGGGGCCTTGCTCCCATGGCCGGCACACTCGCTCCACCCCCCGCATATGGCCACCAAATGGGCTCCATCCTCCTCGCCTCCGCCAACCAATCTTCGCCCGATCAGTCCCATCATCCTCCCTCCGCCTCCCATTCCCAATCAGATCACCACGAATCTGAAGACAGTCTCACCGACCGCTCGTCTATTGAAACCGTCCGTGCGGCCTCTCAGAGACGTCGTCATCGATTAATTGGCTACTCTAACATCGACACTCAAACTTCGGAGTCCCTACCCCATAACCCTGTAAGACCCCGATCTCTTTTTTTGCTTTTTTTTTAACTTGGCGTCGGATGATACTCATCCTTCACTTCTTTTCTCAGCCCACACCAAGACCCCTTGACATCTCGCTCGAACACCTCTCTAATCCTTCCGCAAACCGTCGGCCCCGGCCGTCTATCGACAACGATTCTGAGACCGACGACGATGACCATCATGGCCAGCGTCGGGCCCTTCTAGATCATCAACATCAACAGCAGCAGCCTCGCCGGTCATCTAGGGCCAGAGCTAACAATCGTCCCAGTCAAACCGAAATCCAACCTCCCCAATACGCTCCCATCGACCCCTACAAATGTTCGTCTTCATCTACTTCCTCTCACTCCCTTCTTCTCTTACTTTGATTACTAACCTTTTTGTCGGTGTTTGGCAGATGCCGCGGGCGTTGCTGAAGTCATGCTTTCTGAACAATTTCAAGGCTCTAGTCAATCTTTCACTCTCTCATCCAGGCCCCGTCCTACTTCGTAATCTTCCCCCCATCCTCTCTCACATCTTACACACCCAAACCTAAATATATATCGTTATCCCCCCGTCTCTACTCAGCTCATACGCTCACCTCCTTTTCCCCCCAAAACCATTCTTTCCTCTATGTGTGAATGTGTGTGTGTTCTTTTTAACCTGCATGGCTTATTTCTTCTTCTTTGTATGAAAGTGGGTTGGGTTATCAAAGGGCGGGAGGGGTGGTTGTATATCTAGATATTCCTTTACTACATACAAATACATACACACACATATATTCCCCATCTCTCCAACACAACAACGAAAAGCCGTCCACATAAATCCTCTCCCTGTACTTCATGTGTTATATTCTCTCTATCTTCCTTCCTCTTCAATAAAATCCCCTCCCTCCCCCTCTCATTCTCTTTCCTCTACTGTGTCTCTGTGTCTATGTCTACATAACTGTGTGTTTCCTTTAAAGGGGGGAGGGGGTGTTGTGTGATTTTTTGGTTCTGTGAGGGAGACATATTATGTATGTATTTTCTTTCCACCCTGAGCTGGGCATGGGGAAGACAACAAATCCAATCAATCAATCAATCAATCTTTTTTTTGGTTACAACTTCTTTTTTAACTTAATTCTTGCTTTCTTGTCTTGATATTCTTTCTCTTTGTCTTTTTGTTTGTTTTTGTTGAAATAGACAAATATTGCTTTCTCTTTGTTGATCTTCAAGAATCAACATTTAACTCCTCCTTATGATTCTTGTCTTTTTGTTGTGATTTTTGTCTGGCTTGTCATGTCATGACTTGTTCTCCCTTCTTTCTTGTATTACCTCTCTGGGCTTCAATCTTCTTTTCTTTACATTCACTTACTTTCTTTTCTTTTTTTTTCAAAAGGAAAAAATAAAATAAAATGAAAGAAGAAGAGGATGGATATAAATAAGATGGTTGTTTTCAACTGAGTTATAGCTTCTTTTTGCAGAAATGTAAAACATTGGTCACATGATGCACTTTCTTTTTAAAGATGCATAGATCAATGCATAGATCAAGGACAAACCCTCCTCCTGCCTTCTGCTTAACTCCACTCCAATTTCCCTGTCAACAAATGAAGCCCTCACTGGTCCCTCCCACATTTCCCCGCATCTTCATCGCACATCATAGAACCCTTTCCCACTAGGCTCCATCTTCATCAATTGCACTTGGGTCTACTCCTCTGCTTTGGCCCCCACTGCTGATTATCCTGGGTGCCCCAAGTCCCATGACTCCACCTGGGTCATCCACTGTGGTGCCTTGCACATTGCCCCCTTTCTGTACAATCTCCCAATACACTAGGAGGGCCCTACTCTTGCTGTGTTTACCATAATTTCCCCATGCGTCTTCATTCCTTCCCCTGTTCTGGCTGGACTGTCTTTGGTACAAATTTCCATTGGGGGATGCTGAGCCTGCTGCTTCACCCAATACATATATAAATCTCACACTAGGAGGAAACCCACCATGAGCTCTTATACAGCCTGGACTTCCACAAAACACTGGGCTGTCAAGGTTTTATAAAGGCTCATGTCTGGGTTACCCCCTGTGCTGAGGTCATATACAATTTTGACAATGACTGTTTAAGTTGTATAAAACCTCTCAAGTGGAGTTTGTTATGGCTTTCAAGGTCGTATGAGTCCTCATGGCAACAGTGGGCCCGCTACGCTAACAATAGCTGTAGCTTAGCGTTGTGGTATTCCAAACCCTGTTTCAAGTATCATGCAGGATTATATTCTTTCATTATCTTTCAGAAGCTAAAATAGTAGCAATATAAACGCATAATTGAAATCTAGGTTAAATTTATAGGGTTTGCACGGCTAAATCAAAAGTTATACAGTTACAAAGAATTAGAGTGAATAATAAGTACATAGTATATATATAGAAGTAGTATGTAGTTTAGTGTTAGGTCACAAGACGCAGCACATGATTTGTGGCACAGTCTAAGTACATAACCTCACCAGCAGAAATAGCTCACTTTAGGTCACAAGACGCAGCACATGATCTGTGGCACAGTCTAAGTACATAACCTCACCAGCGGAAATAGCTCACTTTATGCACTCCATGCATGAAGGCAGCGTAGAAGAAGAGACCCCACCAGCATAAATACCTCAATCAGACATCCCACCAGCAAAAATCCCTCACATTTTACTATATAAAGGGGAGGTTGTTCCCTCCCAGAAAGAAAATCATCCAGGTATCATCCCAGTAGCATCCCACTTGGATCCCACGCCCCATCATCTAGCTAGCAAACTGAATAAAATCACTCATCCATATACATAGTGTGATCTTAATCAGGTGACCCACAACAAAATCTTTCATATCAGTTTAAAATACACAAAAGAAACAGAAGGAAAATTGTGCCCTTTTAACTAAAGGTTAAGGAAGAGGGTATAACACATTGAATAGTTCACATTATACCAAAACATCCATCTACTCATTCTCTCTGACTGCATCTAAACATAAAAACAAAGTAAATACTAAAAACATATAAATACTGTTCCTCATCAATTCCAAAGGCTTGTATTCCATTTGCCAAACTTTCTGTAACAATCCATCCACTATCTACTTCCCTGATCCCTTCATCAAGCTCATTGCTGATTATTTGTACGTTGAAATTAGATCTTTGTCTGATAAGAGATCACTACATAAACAGTTCTCTTAAAGAAAACAAAAAGAAAGTTATCAGCCACAACAATAAATAAAATTGTTGTATTAACTCTTGTAGTAAATAGAGGGGCAGGTCTTTCAAACCACCCTTAACAGTTGTAATAGATTCATACATACCTGAAATACTATAACTGCTATTTCCCCCTCACAGAACTACCCCCATCCCAAAAGGAGTTCTCACAGCGTAATGTTAGCTTTTGTTGCTACGCTAACACAAAGTTACTGTTAGCTGAAGATTTTTTCAGCTAACGCTAAAACAAATTTGTTAAAAAAGAAAATAGCGGGTAGCGTAGCGACATCAAAAAAAAAAAGTTAACACTACAGAAATTTCCTGTTAGCTGTTTTTTAGCGGTGTTAGCTGGAACAAACGCTACACTAAATGTAAGTGTAGTGTTCTTTTCAGCTACGCTAACTGTTAGCGTAGCGCTCTTTTCAGCTACGCTAACTGTTAGCATAGTGTTCTTTTCAGCTACGCTAACTGTTAGCGTAGTGCTCTTTTCAGCTACGCTAACTGTTAGCATAGCGCTCTTCTCAGCTACGCTAACTTTTAGCGTAGTGCTCTTTTCAGCTACGCTAACTGTTAGCGTAGCACTCTTTTCAGCTACACTAACTGTTAGCGTAGAATTCTTTTCAGTTACACTAACTGTTAGCGTAGTGCCCTTTTGGAGTGCACTAACTGTTAGTTTAGCGCTACAGTAACTGTTAGTTTAGTGCTATACTTGTGGGAGTATAGCAATCATTTCTTTTCTTGAGGCATTGATTCTTTCAGATTAATATTTTCATGAATCCTGTTGAAGCATTTCTTTTCCAGTGTTACTTGCTTCCTTTGAGTTAAATAAGCATTTCTTCTCATTCTCTGATGGGCATTCTGATTACTGTTCTGGGCAATTTCCATATGATTAAAATGTGTTATTCAATTGAAATTTGTCCAGGCAGTAACCATATTTCCCAAAGCAATGAAAGAAATGCATATCCAAACATTGTAAAGAGAAAAAATGGAAAAGGAATGAACAATTTGTTTTTTTGAAAAAAAAAAAAAATAACAATAGAAATTAAAAAAAAAAAACACAAATAAGCTGTTTTGATTGATGTAGTTGCACAAGTACAGGAGTTAAAACAGCATTTTGATTGATTTACTTGTGAAAGTTGGGATTTTTGATTGCTTGACTTGCACAAGTACAGGATCTATAAGTGGGCAGAGTGGACCAGCTTTGACCTCAGACAGTGGAATTTATCACTCCTGCTATATTATAAGTAACTGCAACATACCTAATCAATGTCCCCCTCATTACAAATCCTACTCACCAATGAGGGTGACACTGATTAGCCATGTTGCAGTTACTTATAGTATAGCAGGAGTGATAAATTCCACTGTCTGAGGTCAAAGCTGGTCCATTCTGCCCAATTATAGATCCTGTACTTGTGCAAGTCAAGCAATCAAAAATCCCAACTTTCACAAGTAAATCAATCAAAATGCTGTTTTAACTCTTGTACTTGTGCAACTACATCAATCAAAACAGCTTATTTGTGTTTTTTTTTTTAATTTCTATTGTTATTTTTTTTTTTTTTCAAAAAAACAAATTGTTCATTCCTTTTCCATTTTTTCTCTTTACAATGTTTGGATATGCATTTCTTTCATTGCTTTGGGAAATATGGTTACTGCCTGGACAAATTTCAATTGAATAACACATTTTAATCATATGGAAATTGCCCAGAACAGTAATCAGAATGCCCATCAGAGAATGAGAAGAAATGCTTATTTAACTCAAAGGAAGCAAGTAAATCTGGAAAAGAAATTCTTCAACAGGATTCATGAACATATTAATTTAACATAATCACAGCCTCAATGCAAGGCAATTTGTGCAAGGGAAAAACTTTCAATGTTCCCACATCATTTTCTTTGCCCAAGCACATCACCACAACTATTGGTAAAGCAAGCAGGGATGTAATCCACCCAAAAAAATATGTTCAGACTAATATGTTCAGACTAATATGTTCAGACTGTTCACTCAGCTGGCTGTGGGCCAACACTTTGCACTATTTGAGCATAGTGTAGTGGGAAAAAATTAAGCTAACAGCTAACATTTAGCAGGAAAGAATTCAGCTAACAGCCAACATTTGGTGGGACAACATCAGCTAACAGCTAACATTTAGTGGGAAAAAATTCAGCTAACAGCTAACATTTAGCGTAGCGTAGATCTGATGCCGCTAGGCTAATGGGAACTCCAATATGTGTTAGCGGAAAAAAAATTACGCTACTTGTTAGTGTAGCGGTTATTTTCCAAAGCTAACACTACAAAAAAATTGGCTGAAACATTTCTTGCTACACTAACTGTTAGTTTAGCGGAGTGTAGTGTCAGCTAAAACTACAAATTTTCTGGCAAAAGAAATAATTGCTATGCTAACAGTTAGAGGTCAAATAGTGTAGCGGCCCACTGTTGCTCATGGTTGGGGGAAACCCAGCCATGAGTTGGTATACAGCATCCATGGACAGGAAGTACCTGGAAATGAGGAGAAAGGGCTCAACATCTGGGAGGACCCAGCCATTAAGCTGAAATCACCAAATTCAAACTAAATTTGGTGATTTCATCATTGTCCCACACCATAGGAAAAAAACTGAACAACAACCACTGTGGTAACTGGTTAAGTATATAGTAAAATTATACTTAAGTTTTATTAAAAACACAACAGTATCATACATATTTATTATTGTGAAAACATGAATTTAATTTATCAAAAATATGCTCAAAAAAACACTCTTATTAACCCTTTTGTGCATTTGTGCCCCAATTTGGAAGAAATATTTCCAACAGTGATCATGTCATGTGTATGAAATAGTAACCACCTTCAATTGAAGTAGTGAAAGTAGACAGTAAATTCAAATGAAATGACAGTAGTAACAGTTTCCAATTCCACCTGTCAATAATTTGCATCACTGCTGATGTGTCATGAATCATTGAAATCATTTCCAATGTGACATGGCTCATTTTTTCTAGTTACTACCAAGAAAGTTATCACAGTATAGCTTTCAGCCTTAGAGTCAGTACAGCTGACCTAAAGTCTACCTTAATTCCTCATTCTCTTAATCCTAGTCCCAAATACCTCATTTCTTTTTACACTGAGGTTTATGGTGTATCCTCCCTTTCAGGAAAGATACACAACCTGAAGACACTCAGAACCACTACCTCAGGAACCCAAGAGTTCAACCAGTTGTGTCAGCTTGCTACTATGTCAGAGACAACCTGAACAAAATATATAAATATATAATAATGAAAGAGACATTATTACAAACCAACAATGAAAGAGACATTATTACAAAACAACAATAAAAGAGACATTGTTACTTATGAAAGAGACATTGTTACTCTTTACGCCATAAAAAGAGAAAAATACATATAAAAACATATAAATAATAAAATATTATTTAATATTCTGATTCTACACGTAAAATAACATAGGGTACCTCAGCCAAAGTACCCCTGTAACTTTACTCCTTCTAGTAGTAAATCCACCTTAAAACTACTATAATAATGAGTATAAACATGAATAGTAGAATATAAAACCTGTATGAAGAACAGAATAATCATCATACAAAAGTAAAACTATAGTACAACTCAAAGAAAACATATGTAAACATCCCTACATACATAATTTGACATTTGTGGCCCAATTGGGATGACATATTACCAATGGTGATCATGACAGATGTTCTACATGGTTACCACTTCAGTTGGACACTCTGAAGCGCACACTTGAACCATATTACATGACAGTAACTGTGGTAATACTCCCATGTCAACCATTGACATCATTGCCAATCTGTCATGGCTCATCCTTAGTAGTTACTACTAAGAATCATGACACAAGACAGCCCTCTCTAGCTCTCCTGTTTCGCCACCAAGGATTCATAGAAGATATTTAAGAGGCTCTTCTTTCCCCTTGCTTTAATCCGCATCATCTTTTATACATACAACATACATACATAGCATTCCACCAGTCATAGTAACCAGTGTCCTGCCCTGTAAGTTTGTCTATTATAGACCTGATCACTCAGTCCTCTTTCTTCACCAACTGCCAGTCTTTAGCCCATCAAATCCAACCGCCTCAGCCTGTCCAGTAACCCATAGAAGTGCCCCTTCCTTCCAGAAAAGACCATAACAGTAAGTCCTTTCTTTCAGGAGTTGTGGCCCTTCTAGCCATCTTTACTGGGATCAAAACAACCCCTGCTTGCAGGCCCCAGTTGTAACAGGTCACCAATTTCCTCTGCTTTTTGCAAGAAAACCTGTGGAGGGAACTAAACCACCCCTGCTTGCAGGCCCCTCCTTAAAAAATATATCCTTATATTTTTTATATCTCATATCACCACCATATTACCACCCTTTTCTATCTTTGCACCCTGTGTAGCTAGAAGGATCTTAGTCCTTGGCATCACAGAGAGTGACAAGTTGCAGTTCACAACTCTATACAAAGAAAGGCCTCTTTCACCCAGTACTTCAAGTATTGTCAGTCAGTCCCCTTTTTGAAACTTGCTTCTCTGACAGTTGTCCTTCTCTGTGTTCTCTTCCTTTTCCGCCTTTACCTTTCCTTTAGTCCTCAAATCACATCAAGCTTCAATCATCAGATCAGATCAATCTTAATCATCTCAAGAGATCCATAATCTTTATTTCAAATATTTTTCTGTGGTTTTTCTTAGAAACAAACCACGTAGGTTTCCCTATCAAGAGCCTTGACTATCCAGCTTGATCATAGTCCAAAAAACTGGGCTGATTAGAATTTTTCTTCTCAGATCCCTTCCACATTTCCCCTGTGTGAAGATTCTGTTGCATTTCTCAAATAATCTGGCACAGCTTAGCCAACTTTTCCAGGTTGAGCTTTTTTATCTTTAGAGCACTCTTCAAATTATACACAAGATAAACAGAAATTCTCTTTTTTCTCTGTATTGTATCCTTAGTAGTTATTTTCTTTATCCTTTGAAATAAAACTATTGCCCCCCATTCTTGTGTGCTGTTGTCATTTTAGAGACCCAGGCTCACACCACCCCTGATTTATCAGGCCCCGCTGGTTGTAATTATGTTAAATTTATTGAATATACTTATTACTAATTCTGCTAACCTCGTGTGTTATTCAATAAACCCCAATATGTCATTGGAATTTTCCCTCCCAGAATAAATGCTAGAGGATTTTACTTCTGATCATCTATTGTTTCACCACATGTAGCTAGAAGGATTTATCCTTGGTATCACATAGGCTGACAGCAGGTGGGGAAGCTGGACCTAATGAGTCTAGTAACAAGATGGTTGCCAGCTTGCTACTAGTTCAGAGACAACCTGAATAGAAAAATTATACTTCTATACAAATCACACAAGTCATTATCCAAAAAATCAATAATGTATGACAATAGTTTAAATTAAACCATAATTATAATAGGTAATAAATAGAGAATTATTACATAGGAACAAAATAATAAACTAATAAAAAGACATAAGACCAAAATGATTAATATCTCAGTAACCTCCAGGATGATTATCCATATTATTACATATTCTGAAGAAGCACATAAAATGAAATAGTGTACCTCAGCCAAAGTACCTTAGAGGACCTATCGCTTCTATTTATAAATTAAACTTAAAGAGTTCTCCTATTCTGCACAAAAACACTTACCAGTTATGCAAGTGTGTAATATATAATTATGCTAGTGCTTGGAGCTCTGTAAACTACCGGATGATAACTATCTCAGTAGATGATTCACAGGCTGTACTACTTACTGACAGCCTTGCCATATAGAAATTTGATAAATTATATCATTCATTCCTACTAAGGTTAACTCCTTCCTTCTGGTATTGCCCAAGCCCACCTTTTCAACCGCTTCCAGCTGTCCAGATTACCTCTAGAAAGCCTCCACTCCTCCTCCCAAAGCATCAAGTAAGTCTTTTTTCCATTAGGAGTTGTGGCCCTTTCTCAGCCACTAATTTGAATGGGCACCTAAACCCCCCTTTTTGCAGGCTCCAAGTTAAAAAGGTAACAAAGATCCTCTGATTTTGGCAATACCACCTTGGGAGGGCACCAAAAACACCCCTGCTTGCAGTTCCCTATCAATTGAGTCTATACTCTTTTTATATTGACAAAAAGTTTGAAGAGATTAGAATAATTCATTACATATTATTGATTGCTTTGAAAATTCTGTAGCTAGAAGGAAATCTTGAAGACACAATTTTAAAAAAGCCCACAAGCAAAATAATAAGAAAAAGCAAACACAACAGAAACACAGGCCCCATTTATTTTTTACACTTTTACTTGTTTGATTATTCCTTCCAACATCTCAAGTGTAATATGCATCACCCCTTGTTGTACCCATCAATATTGAAAAATAACAAGAATCCTAATCTCAATCTTCTATTGTTTTTAATGCAATGGAGTTTTTCTCACCCACCATCAGTTTCCTCAACACCCTTAGTTCCACTTCCCCCCAAATAATTCCAAATGTAATGAGATTTACCCTCCAAATACCATGTCCACTATTTTGCATAGGTTATTTTCCCTTCCTGATACACGGAGGATCATGTTTGCACATTAAACAAAAATGCTGATATCCTGTTCTTCTACAACATTGATCTTACAAGAATCTGCCAGGTCAGAAAATCAAAATTCCCCGGAAAGACTGCCAATTTTCCTTGGCTGATAGAATCTTATGTTTGGAAATTATTTTTTTTCTTGACAGAAATGAATACAATTATTTCCAGCCATGATACAAAGTATTTTTTGAAGCATTGAACAATGATAGATTCCTCGTAAAAATAAAAGATTGGTTTTTTTTTTTTTAATTTTGAAAGGAAAGAAAAAGGACCCTAGTATTGTGGCAATGAAGGAAGGGGAAACCGAGATATAGATCTTCGTGAGCTACAGTAGTGGCACAATCCTCGGAAGTTGTGTGAGCAGCTATAGTAAGGGATGACAGTGGAAATCAGATCGAATGAGAGTTGCGCAAGGCGTCAGAGTAAAAGACTTACCTAAAATGTCATCTATGAGATGATTATTCCGAAAATTTCCGCCGAACAAGACTTCTATGTTTCGCCGAAGATTGAGAGGGATTCTTGAAAATACAAAGATTCACTCCAAGTTAGTACTTGCCTAGGTTGCGTTTAAAAAGAAAAACATGTGCGCTGTGGAACTTTAAGAAACTTTGGAAGCATAACTTAATGGTGTGACAAGTGAATCATAAGAGTATAAGGAAGTGGACAGGAGGTAAGGATTAATTTTGTGAAAGGAATAATTACCGGAGTTTAGGTTGGGGTGTCTGAAGCTGCCCTCATTTCATCGGGGTAGAGCCGGCGGCCAAGGACACTCTTTGCACCGCGCTCAGAAAACAATTCCATCTGCCCCCCATGGGTGAAGCGGTAAGAGTGCTTGGCACTCGAGGTTAAGAAGGGCATTTGGTGGGCGGTGGTGAGGCGGACAAGGCTGCAGCATTTGGGGCGGCAGGAGGATGCTCCAAAGCGGACTGGTTTGGGAGGCCGCTGTCCAGGATGAGCAAGGGGAGAGGTGACTGGGGGGGCATGGGTGGCAGCCATGGCTGACTCGCCCCAAAGGGCGGATAGGGGGAACAGAGAAGAGGATGTGTGGTAGTCGGGTGGATTGGAGAAGGTGGGAGAGGGAGTCTCAGATTGGAGTCTTGGGGAGCCTTTTATATTCTTTGGTTGCTCGGGGTTGAGGGTAGCAGAAGCATAGCTGCTGGGGCTCAGCAATTCAAAAGGGCAAAGCCAAGTACGTGCACTGGATATTTGGAGAAAAAACCAAATAGGTGTAGCAATTCTTCTTTGGTGCGCTTAACTATCGTGGTTGGCGTTCAGCAGTGCTTCACAAACAAGGGAAGTGCGCGCCATGGTAATCTGACCAACAGGAAGATGTACACGTGTTAGTTACGCGTAGCAGTGCAATTGTCGATCGCACCAGACGGTTGAATCGATGAATTGAATTGCTGATGAATGTTATTAGTAGTAGATACAAACAATAGGTTCTTCTAAATCCTTTGTCCCCAATCACGATAGCCTTCAGGAGTCTGCAAGGAGGCTGATGGGCTGCTTACATAGTGCAATCCTTCACCGCTGGAATATAGATGTATGAGTTTCTATGCGTCAACAGTCGACTTCTACAACTCTCTATCTTCCCTCATCCCAGTCACTGTTTGCGGGCCAAAGCTATCTTTGGATGTTACTTGCCTCGTCTTATAACTGGAGTATACATTCCATTACAGCGACCATTCCTTGGAGCCATTGGAAGTGTTTCCTTGATTCCAATTGTCAACTTTAGAGCATTGGGGGTGCTGTTTTTGTGCATCTACCTCTTTGGTGTTCTCTTCTGGTTGATTTGAAACCCAGCGGTTTCTGCGAACTACCATCATGAGCAATTAGGATTATCTACAGAAGCTGTTTATCAAGAAAGCGGCTACTACATCCAAGTCCTCAAGGGACTCCTTGATAATTCCTCGCTCAATGGTGTTCATCAAACCCTAGGAAGAGTTGTTGATGAAAACGGCCCCAAACATATAATAAGCACCCCATACAGTCAAACCCATTTCATCTTATTGTGTGGTTTGTCAGCTTATGCGACTGTGCCAACCGTTGAACTCAGGGAAATCGGAACAATTGACTGAGTATGTGCTATGTGAGATGATGCCCTTGTACAACACAAGTATACAGTTAGTTAGAGCGATTGACTGTCGTTGTCTGAAAAGGTGCCCCCAAGTTCATCTTTTTGATTGCTAGTTGATATTTGTTTGATGATAATCAATTTTGAGGGATTGCTCGTTGCCATTTATGATTGAAAAATATAGCTGATTGTGTTCTACTGATGAAACTCACTCAGTTGCTGGAACTTAACCCGATGTATCTTAATTATTATCAAAAACAATAGAGTCAACGGTGAGGTGTATATGATCTCGTACCCTCAAAAGACTGATTAAACCAATGTGAGGGATAAAAGCCCAATGTGGATCGACCATATTTTGCTTAGCTTGATTGCAGAAGCAGCGAGGTCAGAGTCATAAGTTCAACCCTGTGCTCATCCAAAGTGGAGAGAAGCCTGGAAGGTTGTGGTACACGGCCATCCGACTCGGGACAAGCCAAGTCCCCGGGGCTCTTGATGCATCCAGGAATCCCCGAAGGAGTACAAAGTTCCAGACGCATGATTCAGCGGAGTTGGAAGTTTTGCATCTGCTTGCTTATTTATGATATCAACATTATCATCATGGTGGGTTGGTTAAAATATGAAATCTGTAAGAATCACCAACATATCACACCTGTGTCATCAAATTCTACAGTAAACTCACTCGACTTACTTGTGTCCTTTCATCCGACGCTTGAATCCAATCTCAACCTCACTCAACCTCATATGACTCAACTATCATCGACCACAATCACTCAATACTCATCAACCCCATCTTCCACACTTCCCTTCTTCTCTTCTTTCTCTCTCTTTCTTATTGCTTCTATTCCCTTCTCTTATTCTCTCTCTCTCTATTATAGCCAATTGTCCTTTGCTGTCTGGTGAGATTCTCAACTACATCTGCTCTATTCTATCTCTTCAGCTCACTTACTGATTCATCTTCTCCCAGCTCTTGTCTATCACTCGTGTCCTGTTCTCTCATCATTCTGTCTAGCCTTTAATCACATATTCCTGTGTTTCCTGATGTTGGTATATTTCTCTTTTCTCTCTTCTATCTTATATGCTGTTACATGTTTCTAAAACTCTTTCTTTTGTGTGCTGGCTCTTTTTAGTAATTCAGTCATCAATTCAATCTGCTTTTACAATCCAGTCTTTCAAAAAAAACATTGACGTCAATATCACCTTCAACACAAGGGTGATGATTAGTCCATCTCAAAGTACCGGCCTTCTCTTTTGAAGATTTGTAATGATTGACTTTGTCTGTGAAATATTTTGGATATCTCTCAACTCTTGTGAAGACTAGAGTATATTATGATACAACACTACATACACTTAGCATATACTACACACAATTGCTTATATTGGAAACCTCCTTGACCAGAGGGAGTCCCTCTGGTCAAGGAGGCTACACACCCTCCTCAGCCGGAGGGATCCCTGGTCAAGGAGGTTGTATAACCTCCTTGACCGGAGGAAACCTTATTTTATATAGGAGATAGTCAGAAATAAGAATCTTATAGATTTTAGGACAGAGACAATGATCTGAACAGGAGTGACTACATGTAGGAAGCAAGGATGTTAATGCCAGTGGTTAGAGTGTGTCAGCCACCAAGATATTACATATAACATGTAACACTTGAAACTGCAAGCTGAAATATTTAATAATATTTAAATTATATTATTATTTATTTTATTTTATTTTATTTTATTTTATTTTATTTTATTTTATTTTATTTTATTTTATTTTATTTTATTTTATTTTATTTTATTTTATTTTATTTTATTTTATTTTATTTTATTTTATTTTATTTTATTTTATTTTATTTTATTTTATTTTATTACTTGACTTTCTGATTATAACAGGAATTATACTCCACTGTTTCAACAATTGGTATAATAGTCTAACAGTTAAGAACAAGCTTATGAATATCTGACTGATACATAAGGCTCTGTGTCCATGTCAGCCTCAGTGATGCCAAAGAATGGAATCTTTCTAGCTACACTGGGTGCAAGCAAAAAACACAGGTGGTAACACAAGGGTATGTGTCAAGGGGAAATGGGTAATGGTTGATTTAAAAGAAAAGGTTTTAATAAAAACAATAAAGTTTTTATTAAGGGAGGGGCCTGAGTTACAGGGGTGGTTTATTGTGCCCTCCAAGGTCCTGGTCTTTTTGGTAAAAGAGTATGCCCAGACAGTGGTATACTACTGAAGTATATAAGGAAATAACACTCACTAGTTTATTTCCAGGAAAGATAACTTCAGGAGGAGTATGACTGGTCTTGAGGCGCTCAAATAACTGGGTAACAGGTGAGTGATGAGTGCTGATAAAGGTGAAAGGTTGTTGGATGAACTTCAAGTATAAAACAAGCAAAAACTGGACTATATAACAGGCTATAAGACTGGTTGATATGGTGGGTAAAAGCTGGTAAATGTAAGTGAAGATGGGGATATCATTTCTTGGGAAGGAAGGGCTGTTTATATATCCATTCTGGGCTCTTGGGGGCGAAGCAGAAGCTCTATTTTGCCTGGTCTAGTCTTCTACTAAGCCCTAGTTACCTGTATAACTGGTTTGGTTACGGTAGGGCTTAGTTACATGTTTCAAAAGGCCCAAAGTAGTTTAATGTTCCCAGTAAGGTGATTACTTTTGTGTCTTTGTTCCTTTTGGACCAGTAGTCTATCTACAACCAACCAATTGGGCTATCTTGGCCTTAGTAGGAAAAGTATTGCCGCGGCATTGGTTGTGGCTTCTATTACAGGTGCAAGGTACATGTAACTATGGAAATGATGATGTAAACCTTATTTATGCATCATACCCGAAATCTATTAACCTTAATTACATAGTCTACTAGCATATATTTAAGTTTATGTAGATCTTTAGTCATATGAAAACTTGATGGCCTTGTAAAGGGATATGAAGGAGTGATAATTACGGGGTACTTTTGCTGAGCTACCCTAGGTTAATTTACATGTAGATTCAGAATCTGAAATAATGTTCTAATTTTTCTTTATATTTTAGAAGTTATATCTAGATTCTGTGTTATATGTTTTGTTTTAATAATTTCTTTAGAAACACAAGACGTAAGGTGTGCATTCTTTTGAGACTAAGAATATAAGTTTTATATTGTTATAATTTGCTATGGTCAGGTTGTCTCTGAATTAGTAGCAGGATGACATTCCAAGCCACACTCATGACCACACGTAGAAAATAGTAATAAAAAATAATTTAAATTATATCTATTTTTATCAAAAATAAAAGGAAATTTGATTAAAAAAATCCTTGGCAAATCAATTTTCAAACACAAAATAAATGGATAAAGAACCATTTATTGGTATAGTTATTTCCATGAAAATCCTGGAAAATCCCAGCATAACCCATAGTAATACATACTATAAGATTACATATGTATTTAACTTCATAACCTATGTAGTATGTATTAATTACATAAGTACATGTGATTTTAAATTACTGATCACCCAGGGCAAGCGCTTTTTCAAGCTCTGGTCCCTAAAAAAATTATTCACAAGTAATACTTAGTGAAATAATTATTTATTGTTGAAATAAACATTTCCCACTAAGTATCTTGATTGTGAAACAATTATGGGGTCATTCCAAATAGAGATGACACCATATTTCACACTTGATCACGAACAGGGTGATCACTTTCCCCTGGTGATCTTACTCTGATCACTGCTTTCAATAAGCGTGTGAAAAAGAATAAATATTTAATATTTAAGAGGAGGTTTTCTTCACTAAATTCAAGATAACCTCCCCCATCAATTTTAACATATACTTAGATAAATTATTATAAGATACCAAGGCGCTCACCTTCTCCTGTAAGTAAGGAGGACTGGCCTTTTATCCCTTATATACTATCTTTAGTTAAAATTCCTCAAGCAATCCCCCCCCCCCCCAATAAATTAATACTCCTTCATTTAATTGGAAGAACTGTGTCCTAGTCTGGTTAGCCCTTCTGAGGAATTACTTCCCTTAATAGAAGTCTGGCAGCAGGGTTATAACCTGTTTATTTTTTTGTTACTTAGTGTTTTTATAACACTAAAGTGAATATTGATACAGTTATATTTTTTTATTACACTTTTTAAGTGTAAGAACTTTTTATTCCTTACTGTACACGCCAAAATAAGTGGAATAGAGTCCAGTAAGTTACCAGAGTGAATCATAGAGGAGAAAGTGCAATGGAAATTTGTGAGTGAATTTCTCACCAATTTGGAAGCTATTAAAGGCTATGCAAGTCAAAGATTTATCAATATTTTTCAACAAGGGGAGGATTAAGTTCTTGATCTTATAGTGGTGAGTGAGTCTTGAATGGTGTAGCTGAGAAGATATATGAGGTTGGAGTGATCTTGAGGAGTTTAGTGGAGAAAATAGATGAGGTGTTGATGGTGATTATTTTTTGATTAATCAGATGGGTAGAATGGCACATGCACTTAGTCTTGAGAGTTCAAGTGTCAACATAAATTGAAAACAGGATACAAGAACTGGGACGAACTAAGGGTCTTTCAATCGATAAACAAAGAAACTAGTAAGAAATAGAAATAAGAATAATGGAGGAGTTCTGTTTATCTTGTTGGGATTTCACCTTCAGAAATAAGGCTCAAGAGAGGGGGACAATCACAGTGGGGGAGGGGGGGGGGGGGGGGGGGGCTGAGCTGATTGTACCAAGGAGCAGGAAGATGGAGAGATTTTATTCATACTTGATCATGAATTACTACTGAAAATGTGTCTGTTTAAGTATACTTCTACACGATGTTCAACATGTGGTTGGGCTAAATGAACAATTATAAAAATATGCTAATAACTACTTAATGTATGGGAGGAGAAATTGTAATTTGAAAATGTGAATAAGTAAGCATCACAACCTTTTAATGGAAAAGACATTACACACTCATATAATGGCCAGGCATCAAAAAATCATTCATGGAATATAATATTATAAATTCAATAAGATTACTGTTTAACCAAAACCAGACTAGCAATCATAGAAAGTATCAGAGACAAAAAGTATTTGAAAGACAAATAATAGAAAGAAAATTTGTACCACTTGGACTAGATTAGGTGAGAGTTACAGAGCCAGTACTGTGAAGATGATGAAGAGTGAAGAAGAATACTTTACTATAATTGATAAAAGAGAAGAAAAGATGAAAGTTCAGCAAAGAGAAATCAAGCACAGTATAAAAAGATAAACAAAGAAGTTGAGAGAAAAAAAACAAAGAAGCTAGAGCTGCAGGTTTTTTTAATAGATAGGTGACAGGGTATGTTATGTAAAGAGATCTGATAAGAGAGAAATGAAAGAGAATGAAAAAAGAAAGTGTAAGTCTGGATCTCATGTTGAATGATTTAAGCAGTTTTGATGAATACATTACGACCAGTGTCCCGGCTCTTGACTGATGCTTGAACAGGAGATAGAACAATATTGACAATATAGAGTAAATTGAATTGCTAGGGAATTGAGAGTTTGAGTTGATGGGATTGAAGACAAAAAACAACTAGGCTTCCTTTATTGAGAGCGTCTTATGGATTGATGAACCCTAATCAATTGTCTTCTGAGTAAGCCCCCCTGCATGGCTCAAAGAAATAAAAGGGGCTTAGGCGTTAGTTTGGCTAGACGGATGAGTTTTCAACATATAATATGGAAGATAACATCACACATTGTGATGGAAACAATAAATGGAAAATGTGGACTAATGGTATTTAGATGGGATAAGAGAATGTGATTGGAGATGAGGACCAGAATTCAGACATATATTTTTGTATAAGCTGTATAGTTCTCTGAAAGATCAAAAAGATCAACATATAAAATTTGGCTATACTGTTCCAGAGAATTTATAAAATGCAACAGCCTCTTCTCACAATGGGAAAATGGAAGGAGAACAAGAAGCCAAAGTTTAATGTGTGTGGAACTAACCAAGTAAAAATTATTCCATCATCAATTACACATCTTGCTAGTGGAAATGATTTAAGTATAACATATGTAATATTATATTACAAATGTAATGTGTAAAATACTACATTAGGGGGTATCAAATATGACCAAATCCACAATTATCTAATTGACTGGTTTTGAAAATCCACCATTTTTAAAAACTATGGATATCAATATACAATTGTTCAAAACTCACAAAAGTGAAATTTTGTGGAAAAACCTAATTGACTGGTTTTAATTGTGGATTTGGTCATATTTGATACCCCCTATTAGTGGGTATAAAATATGACCTAATCCATCATTGTCTAATCAACTGGTTTGGGGTATTCCACCATTTTTGAAAAGAATATGTATCAATATAAAATGGTTCAGAGTTCTCAAAAGTGACATGTTATTGAAAAACCTAATTCACTGGTTTCAATTGTAGATTTGGTCATATTTGATATTGTCAGCTTGCTACTAGTTCAGAGACAACCTGACTAGAACAATAAATAAAGTAATAATTAATTAATAAAAAATACATATGAAAGAGACATTATTACATAATTAATAATGTAACATAAATTATAATAAAACATGAGAAAAAGCTAACATTGTCAAATATAAACATTATTATGTAGTAATAATGCAATAAACAAATATAATAAATAAATAAAATAAAATATATATAATAACTCATTAACCTTTGAGATAAATGAGAACATTATTTCATATGATAAAAGAGCAAGTAAAATAACCTAGGGTGCCTCAGCCAAAGTACCCTAGAAAACTTACTCCTTCTAATAATAAAATTAACTTAAAGAATACTCCTACTAAGCGCTAAAATACTTACTAGGTATAAACATATGTAATATGAGAGTATTCTAATAAGTAGAGTTCCTCAAAAAGCGGGATAATTACTTAAATAAACTATGTAATTATCCTATAAACGCATATATAAAATATTAAATAACATTTGACATAAATATCACGCTGTTTTATAGTCTTTGTATGATTATTAACTTATACAAATACATACAGTATAAGCTTAATCATATCATAACACATGAAAGACACGAAACAGGGGACAAAGAAAACATCAGAATACTTCAAACAAGTCTAAAAGAACTTGTACAATTAAAATAAATGACAAGCACCTTTTTATCACGGGAAAATAATAAATGTTGACACTTTTCCCAGGATGTTTTGCTTGTCAAATAATTGAATAGAGAGCTGTAAAAGCGCCCACCATGAAAGTATGACAACAACTCTCATGGTACAGAACTTTGTATATGAAATAACCAAATTAAACAGAAATAAGATTCTGCATTATAATTTGATTATTTCTTCTTTATTCTATTGATCAAGTGATCAATACATGGTGTACATCAAACTAAGAGCTCTTGAAGGGCCCTCAGATGATGTCTATATATGACTGACAGACTGTATTAATTATTGACAGCCTGTACATGTAATGATTTGATAAATTACATCATTTATTTCTACTAAGGATAACTCCTTCCTTGTAGTATTCCCATAGCCAAAATAACACTTGATGTTTCGCCATCAGGGCTCAATAAAGGCATTTAAGAGGCCCTTTCTTCCCCCTGTATTTGGATTCCCCAGCTTTATCATATTTACACCCAGCATTCCACCAGTCCAGCATACTTGTGTCCTGCCCAGTAAATCAGTCCTCAAGACTCAAAGCCTCTTTCTCTCAACTCCAACTCTGCCCAGCTGTCCACCACACCTTTCCAACCGCTTCAAGCTGTCCAGTTATCCTCTGAAAAGTCCCCACTCCTCCCCTTAAAGCCTACAGTAAGTCTTTTTCTTTCACGAGTTGTGGCCCTTTTCAGCCACTATTACCACTGGGATCTAAACCACCCCTGCTTGCAGGCCCCAGTTTATCAAGGTCTTAAATAACCTTTGGAGGGAAATAAACCACTCCTGCTTGCAGGCCCCTCCTAAAAACCTTTAATATCTTCTATATTAATAAAAAAGATATTAAAAATCATCCAAAAACCCTTATTTTATATTGTTTTTTGCCTTGCACCTTGTGTAGCTAGAAGGATACCAGTCCTTGACATCACAGAGCGTGACAGATATCCCTTATTGATAAGGAATGTGGGTGAAATTAGATTGAATGAGTGACATCTATTACTCTGGTTATCTGATGTGCAAAGCAAGGGGGATTGATAAAATCACGCCCCTGGCTGCACGCCCACACCCATAAAAAAAGGGTGTGCAGCCCGCAATCCCTTTTTTGAATGGGGCGTGTGAATGCATGCCCTTTTTTGGGTGTCAGCACGTCTACAGGCATGCAACACCCACCCAAAATAGGGTGTTTGGTTGCACACCCCATTCAAAAAAGGGTGTGCAACCTGCGCACCCATTTTATTTATATAGTTAGGGGTGTGCGTGCCCCTACCCATATACATAGAAAGGGTGTGCAGGCCGCACACCCTTTCTATGTATTTAGGTAGGGGCATGCACGCCCCTACCTATGCACATAGGGTGTGCGACCGCACACCCATGTTTGGGCAGGTGACGGCATAGTCCCCATTTTTGGGGACTGTGCTGTCACCCTGCAGCCGCACGGCTTGACCGGAGGTATTCCCTCCAGTTGAGGAGGCTAAACAAACTCCTTGGCTGGAGGGATCCCCCCCGGTTGAGGAGGTTGTATAACCTCCTTGACTGGAGGGATTCCCTCCGGTTGAGGAGGCTACACAACCTCCTTGGCTGGAGGGATCCCCCCCCTGGTTGAGGAGGTTGTATAACCTCCTTGACCGGAGGGATTCCCTCTGGTCAAAGAGTTTATGTAACCTCTTTGACTGGAGGGATTCCCTCCGGTCAAATAGGTTATGCAGCCTCTTTGCTTGGAGGGATTCCCTCCATTTGAAGAGGTTGTATAACCCCTTTGACCAGAGGGATTCCCTCCGGTAAAAGAGGCTATACAGCCTCTTTTACTGGAGGTATTCCCCCTGATCAAGGAGGCTATACAGCCTCTTTGACCGGAGGTATTCCCCCCGATCAAGGAGGCTATACAGCCTCTTTGACCGGAGGGAATCCCTCTGGTCAAAGGGGTTATACAACCTTGTTGACCAGAGGGAATCCCTCCAGTCAAAGAGGTTGTATAACCTCTTTTACTGGATGGAATCCCTCCGGTCAAGGAGGTTATACAACCTCCTCAACTGGGGGGGATTGCTCCGGCGAAGGAGGTTGTTTAGCCTCCTTGAAAAGAGGGAATCCCTCTGGTCAAGGAGGTTGTATAACCTCCTTAACCAGAGGGAGTCCTTCCAGTCAAGGAGGCTACACAAACTCCTTGGCCGGAGGGATCCCCCCCCGGTCAAGAACCTCCTTTACTGGAGGGGATCCCTCCGGCAGAGGAGGTTGTATAACTCCCCAGCATATAATTATGTTTAAATAAGGATAGTAAATTGTTATATATGTAATTTATTGATGGTGTAATAATGGATATAACACAGTTAATATAATACTGAAGGGGATTGATAAACAGTTTTATTCATAGCATAGTATAAGAATGCTTTCAGTTCCTTGGCACATGTGAGGTACTATGATATGTACTCTGTGGGTGAAAGTTTCTCAGCCAATAAAAAAATATTTTTGCCAACATAAAGTGATCAGTTATCTGGGCTCCTCTTCTGATAATCTCTCTGGCACACCAAATTCCCAAGGGTATATTCAGGCCATAGTAAAATTCCTTGGCCACAAAAAAATCCCATGGGATACTTGGTGGGCCGTAGTCAGCTTTCTTGTCTACCAAAAGCCCATGGAAATTTTAATTTCCCATAGTGAACCTTTGGGTTCACTAAATGTACATGAGCTGTTACATGTTCCCCAGGGTGCTTTCTGAGACAGAAAGAGGCTATGGGCTTTTTGATGGCTCATACTGAGAATTCTGGGCCAAAAATTCTCAAACAATTTTTTTCTCACACTATGTGATGCCAAGGGCCTGTATCCTTTTAGCTACATACAAGGTGAAAAATATGTATTAAGGGTTTGTTTGGGTGATATATATCTTGTTTATTAACATGACAAGTTATGATAGTTTTTAGGAGGGGCATGCAAGAAGTATTTCTTTAGTTCCCTCCTGTCATGCTCTGTGATTCCAATAAATGCTATAATTTGACCTACTCAAGATTTAAAGGCAAATGTAGGATAGAAATGGGTGGAGTTTTTGTAATATGAAAATTATGAGAATATTGTTGCATGGAGGGACCTCCAAGTAGGAGTATTTTGGTTTTTTCCCTCTCCAGGTTTTTTTTTCACTAAAGAAAAAAAAAAACAGTTAGATTTATAAAACTGGGGCCTGAACACAAGGGTGTTTAGATTTCAGTGAAGATGGCTAGAAGGCTCACAAATCCTGAAATAAAATGAATTACTCTTGGTCTTTCAGTTAGGATGAGGGATATTCTAGAGGGTAAATGAGAGGTCTGAAGAAGTTACAAAGGCATGCTGAAGGCTAGTTGGTTTCAATAAAAGAGGAAATGAGGATCAGGGCCAAGACTAGCTTATTGAGCAGGGACATGGTGGCTAATAGTTGTGGAATCCTATGTGTAAGTATGTTGATGCTTAGGGATGTCCAAGGGGAAGATTGGTAATCTTGAATAAGCTGTGGGGCTACATACATACTTTGTACATACATGCACATGTATGTAAATACAAGATTTATGTATTTATTTAATTTTATGGAGGTCAGGGTCAAGTGATTGATTACGTAAGAGGTGGGCATACATACTAAGATGAGATTTAAGGTTCCCAGTGACATGGTTCCAGATTGGCAGGGAGCGGTGCTGGTGGTTGATGCAAGCAAAATTTAGATCAATCAACTAGAAATATGTAGATATTTAAATTATTTGACTCAACACCCTTCAATACCCTTACCTGGTTAGATATCTTTGTAGATGCATGTGTATATAAACCATCAAGATGCTATTAGGCTGTGCCTGGAATGTCGGTGATAAAGAAACAAAGAGAGTGAAGAAGAGAGAGGATCACCAGCATCCCAGGGAGGAGGCTTTTAGGAAGAGAAAAAATCTAATATAAGCAATTGGGTGTATTATATGCTAAGTGTATGTAGTGTTGTATCATAATATACTCTAGTCTTCACAAGAGTTGAGAGATATCCAAAATATTTCACGGACGAAGTCAATCATTACAAATCTTCAAAAGAGAAGGCCGGTACGTTGAGATGGACTAATCATCACCCTTGTGTTGAAGGTGATATTGACGTCAATGTTTGTTTGAAAGACTGAATTTCATATTTTAACCAACCCACCATGATGGGATAATGTTGATATCATAAATAAGCAAGCAGATGCAAAACTTCCAACTCCGCTGAATCATGCGTCTGGAACTTTGTACTCCTTCGGGGATTCCTGGATGCATCAAGAGCCCCGGGGACTTGGCTTGTCCCGAGTCGGATGGCCGTGTACCACAACCTTCCAGGCTTCTCTCCACTTTGGATGAGCACAGGGTTGAACTTATGACTCTGACCTCGCTGCTTCTGCAATCAAGCTAAGCAAAATATGGTCGATCCACATTGGGCTTTTATCCCTCACATTGGTTTAATCAGTCTTTTGAGGGTACGAGATCATATACACCTCACCGTTGACTCTATTGTTTTTGATAATAATTAAGATACATCGGGTCAAGTTCCAGCAACTGAGTGAGTTTCATCAGTAGAACACAATCAGCTATATTTTTCAATCATAAATGGCAACGAGCAATCCCTCAAAATTGATTATCATCAAACAAATATCAACTAGCAATCAAAAAGATGAACTTGGGGGCACCTTTTCAGACAACGACAGTCAATCGCTCTAACTAACTGTATACTTGTGTTGTACAAGGGCATCATCTCACATAGCACATACTCAGTCAATTGTTCCGATTTCCCTGAGTTCAACGGTTGGCACAGTCGCATAAGCTGACAAACCACACAATAAGATGAAATGGGTTTGACTGTATGGGGTGCTTATTATATGTTTGGGGCCGTTTTCATCAACAACTCTTCCTAGGGTTTGATGAACACCATTGAGCGAGGAATTATCAAGGAGTCCCTTGAGGACTTGGATGTAGTAGCCGCTTTCTTGATAAACAGCTTCTGTAGATAATCCTAATTGCTCATGATGGTAGTTCGCAGAAACCGCTGGGTTTCAAATCAACCAGAAGAGAACACCAAAGAGGTAGATGCACAAAAACAGCACCCCCAATGCTCTAAAGTTGACAATTGGAATCAAGGAAACACTTCCAATGGCTCCAAGGAATGGTCGCTGTAATGGAATGTATACTCCAGTTATAAGACGAGGCAAGTAACATCCAAAGATAGCTTTGGCCCGCAAACAGTGACTGGGATGAGGGAAGATAGAGAGTTGTAGAAGTCGACTGTTGACGCATAGAAACTCATACATCTATATTCCAGCGGTGAAGGATTGCACTATGTAAGCAGCCCATCAGCCTCCTTGCAGACTCCTGAAGGCTATCGTGATTGGGGACAAAGGATTTAGAAGAACCTATTGTTTGTATCTACTACTAATAACATTCATCAGCAATTCAATTCATCGATTCAACCGTCTGGTGCGATCGACAATTGCACTGCTACGCGTAACTAACACGTGTACATCTTCCTGTTGGTCAGATTACCATGGCGCGCACTTCCCTTGTTTGTGAAGCACTGCTGAACGCCAACCACGATAGTTAAGCGCACCAAAGAAGAATTGCTACACCTATTTGGTTTTTTCTCCAAATATCCAGTGCACGTACTTGGCTTTGCCCTTTTGAATTGCTGAGCCCCAGCAGCTATGCTTCTGCTACCCTCAACCCCGAGCAACCAAAGAATATAAAAGGCTCCCCAAGACTCCAATCTGAGACTCCCTCTCCCACCTTCTCCAATCCACCCGACTACCACACATCCTCTTCTCTGTTCCCCCTATCCGCCCTTTGGGGCGAGTCAGCCATGGCTGCCACCCATGCCCCCCCAGTCACCTCTCCCCTTGCTCATCCTGGACAGCGGCCTCCCAAACCAGTCCGCTTTGGAGCATCCTCCTGCCGCCCCAAATGCTGCAGCCTTGTCCGCCTCACCACCGCCCACCAAATGCCCTTCTTAACCTCGAGTGCCAAGCACTCTTACCGCTTCACCCATGGGGGGCAGATGGAATTGTTTTCTGAGCGCGGTGCAAAGAGTGTCCTTGGCCGCCGGCTCTACCCCGATGAAATGAGGGCAGCTTCAGACACCCCAACCTAAACTCCGGTAATTATTCCTTTCACAAAATTAATCCTTACCTCCTGTCCACTTCCTTATACTCTTATGATTCACTTGTCACACCATTAAGTTATGCTTCCAAAGTTTCTTAAAGTTCCACAGCGCACATGTTTTTCTTTTTAAACGCAACCTAGGCAAGTACTAACTTGGAGTGAATCTTTGTATTTTCAAGAATCCCTCTCAATCTTCGGCGAAACATAGAAGTCTTGTTCGGCGGAAATTTTCGGAATAATCATCTCATAGATGACATTTTAGGTAAGTCTTTTACTCTGACGCCTTGCGCAACTCTCATTCGATCTGATTTCCACTGTCATCCCTTACTATAGCTGCTCACACAACTTCCGAGGATTGTGCCACTACTGTAGCTCACGAAGATCTATATCTCGGTTTCCCCTTCCTTCATTGCCACAATACTAGGGTCCTTTTTCTTTCCTTTCAAAATTAAAAAAAAAAAACCAATCTTTTATTTTTACGAGGAATCTATCATTGTTCAATGCTTCAAAAAATACTTTGTATCATGGCTGGAAATAATTGTATTCATTTCTGTCAAGAAAAAAAATAATTTCCAAACATAAGATTCTATCAGCCAAGGAAAATTGGCAGTCTTTCCGGGGAATTTTGATTTTCTGACCTGGCAGATTCTTGTAAGATCAATGTTGTAGAAGAACAGGATATCAGCATTTTTGTTTAATGTGCAAACATGATCCTCCGTGTATCAGGAAGGGAAAATAACCTATGCAAAATAGTGGACATGGTATTTGGAGGGTAAATCTCATTACATTTGGAATTATTTGGGGGGAAGTGGAACTAAGGGTGTTGAGGAAACTGATGGTGGGTGAGAAAAACTCCATTGCATTAAAAACAATAGAAGATTGAGATTAGGATTCTTGTTATTTTTCAATATTGATGGGTACAACAAGGGGTGATGCATATTACACTTGAGATGTTGGAAGGAATAATCAAACAAGTAAAAGTGTAAAAAATAAATGGGGCCTGTGTTTCTGTTGTGTTTGCTTTTTCTTATTATTTTGCTTGTGGGCTTTTTTAAAATTGTGTCTTCAAGATTTCCTTCTAGCTACAGAATTTTCAAAGCAATCAATAATATGTAATGAATTATTCTAATCTCTTCAAACTTTTTGTCAATATAAAAAGAGTATAGACTCAATTGATAGGGAACTGCAAGCAGGGGTGTTTTTGGTGCCCTCCCAAGGTGGTATTGCCAAAATCAGAGGATCTTTGTTACCTTTTTAACTTGGAGCCTGCAAAAAGGGGGGTTTAGGTGCCCATTCAAATTAGTGGCTGAGAAAGGGCCACAACTCCTAATGGAAAAAAGACTTACTTGATGCTTTGGGAGGAGGAGTGGAGGCTTTCTAGAGGTAATCTGGACAGCTGGAAGCGGTTGAAAAGGTGGGCTTGGGCAATACCAGAAGGAAGGAGTTAACCTTAGTAGGAATGAATGATATAATTTATCAAATTTCTATATGGCAAGGCTGTCAGTAAGTAGTACAGCCTGTGAATCATCTACTGAGATAGTTATCATCCGGTAGTTTACAGAGCTCCAAGCACTAGCATAATTATATATTACACACTTGCATAACTGGTAAGTGTTTTTGTGCAGAATAGGAGAACTCTTTAAGTTTAATTTATAAATAGAAGCGATAGGTCCTCTAAGGTACTTTGGCTGAGGTACACTATTTCATTTTATGTGCTTCTTCAGAATATGTAATAATATGGATAATCATCCTGGAGGTTACTGAGATATTAATCATTTTGGTCTTATGTCTTTTTATTAGTTTATTATTTTGTTCCTATGTAATAATTCTCTATTTATTACCTATTATAATTATGGTTTAATTTAAACTATTGTCATACATTATTGATTTTTTGGATAATGACTTGTGTGATTTGTATAGAAGTATAATTTTTCTATTCAGGTTGTCTCTGAACTAGTAGCAAGCTGGCAACCATCTTGTTACTAGACTCATTAGGTCCAGCTTCCCCACCTGCTGTCAGCCTATGTGATACCAAGGATAAATCCTTCTAGCTACATGTGGTGAAACAATAGATGATCAGAAGTAAAATCCTCTAGCATTTATTCTGGGAGGGAAAATTCCAATGACATATTGGGGTTTATTGAATAACACACGAGGTTAGCAGAATTAGTAATAAGTATATTCAATAAATTTAACATAATTACAACCAGCGGGGCCTGATAAATCAGGGGTGGTGTGAGCCTGGGTCTCTAAAATGACAACAGCACACAAGAATGGGGGGCAATAGTTTTATTTCAAAGGATAAAGAAAATAACTACTAAGGATACAATACAGAGAAAAAAGAGAATTTCTGTTTATCTTGTGTATAATTTGAAGAGTGCTCTAAAGATAAAAAAGCTCAACCTGGAAAAGTTGGCTAAGCTGTGCCAGATTATTTGAGAAATGCAACAGAATCTTCACACAGGGGAAATGTGGAAGGGATCTGAGAAGAAAAATTCTAATCAGCCCAGTTTTTTGGACTATGATCAAGCTGGATAGTCAAGGCTCTTGATAGGGAAACCTACGTGGTTTGTTTCTAAGAAAAACCACAGAAAAATATTTGAAATAAAGATTATGGATCTCTTGAGATGATTAAGATTGATCTGATCTGATGATTGAAGCTTGATGTGATTTGAGGACTAAAGGAAAGGTAAAGGCGGAAAAGGAAGAGAACACAGAGAAGGACAACTGTCAGAGAAGCAAGTTTCAAAAAGGGGACTGACTGACAATACTTGAAGTACTGGGTGAAAGAGGCCTTTCTTTGTATAGAGTTGTGAACTGCAACTTGTCACTCTCTGTGATGCCAAGGACTAAGATCCTTCTAGCTACACAGGGTGCAAAGATAGAAAAGGGTGGTAATATGGTGGTGATATGAGATATAAAAAATATAAGGATATATTTTTTAAGGAGGGGCCTGCAAGCAGGGGTGGTTTAGTTCCCTCCACAGGTTTTCTTGCAAAAAGCAGAGGAAATTGGTGACCTGTTACAACTGGGGCCTGCAAGCAGGGGTTGTTTTGATCCCAGTAAAGATGGCTAGAAGGGCCACAACTCCTGAAAGAAAGGACTTACTGTTATGGTCTTTTCTGGAAGGAAGGGGCACTTCTATGGGTTACTGGACAGGCTGAGGCGGTTGGATTTGATGGGCTAAAGACTGGCAGTTGGTGAAGAAAGAGGACTGAGTGATCAGGTCTATAATAGACAAACTTACAGGGCAGGACACTGGTTACTATGACTGGTGGAATGCTATGTATGTATGTTGTATGTATAAAAGATGATGCGGATTAAAGCAAGGGGAAAGAAGAGCCTCTTAAATATCTTCTATGAATCCTTGGTGGCGAAACAGGAGAGCTAGAGAGGGCTGTCTTGTGTCATGATTCTTAGTAGTAACTACTAAGGATGAGCCATGACAGATTGGCAATGATGTCAATGGTTGACATGGGAGTATTACCACAGTTACTGTCATGTAATATGGTTCAAGTGTGCGCTTCAGAGTGTCCAACTGAAGTGGTAACCATGTAGAACATCTGTCATGATCACCATTGGTAATATGTCATCCCAATTGGGCCACAAATGTCAAATTATGTATGTAGGGATGTTTACATATGTTTTCTTTGAGTTGTACTATAGTTTTACTTTTGTATGATGATTATTCTGTTCTTCATACAGGTTTTATATTCTACTATTCATGTTTATACTCATTATTATAGTAGTTTTAAGGTGGATTTACTACTAGAAGGAGTAAAGTTACAGGGGTACTTTGGCTGAGGTACCCTATGTTATTTTACGTGTAGAATCAGAATATTAAATAATATTTTATTATTTATATGTTTTTATATGTATTTTTCTCTTTTTATGGCGTAAAGAGTAACAATGTCTCTTTCATAAGTAACAATGTCTCTTTTATTGTTGTTTTGTAATAATGTCTCTTTCATTGTTGGTTTGTAATAATGTCTCTTTCATTATTATATATTTATATATTTTGTTCAGGTTGTCTCTGACATAGTAGCAAGCTGACACAACTGGTTGAACTCTTGGGTTCCTGAGGTAGTGGTTCTGAGTGTCTTCAGGTTGTGTATCTTTCCTGAAAGGGAGGATACACCATAAACCTCAGTGTAAAAAGAAATGAGGTATTTGGGACTAGGATTAAGAGAATGAGGAATTAAGGTAGACTTTAGGTCAGCTGTACTGACTCTAAGGCTGAAAGCTATACTGTGATAACTTTCTTGGTAGTAACTAGAAAAAATGAGCCATGTCACATTGGAAATGATTTCAATGATTCATGACACATCAGCAGTGATGCAAATTATTGACAGGTGGAATTGGAAACTGTTACTACTGTCATTTCATTTGAATTTACTGTCTACTTTCACTACTTCAATTGAAGGTGGTTACTATTTCATACACATGACATGATCACTGTTGGAAATATTTCTTCCAAATTGGGGCACAAATGCACAAAAGGGTTAATAAGAGTGTTTTTTTGAGCATATTTTTGATAAATTAAATTCATGTTTTCACAATAATAAATATGTATGATACTGTTGTGTTTTTAATAAAACTTAAGTATAATTTTACTATATACTTAACCAGTTACCACAGTGGTTGTTGTTCAGTTTTTTTCCTATGGTGTGGGACAATGATGAAATCACCAAATTTAGTTTGAATTTGGTGATTTCAGCTTAATGGCTGGGTCCTCCCAGATGTTGAGCCCTTTCTCCTCATTTCCAGGTACTTCCTGTCCATGGATGCTGTATACCAACTCATGGCTGGGTTTCCCCCAACCATGAGCAACAGTGGGCCGCTACACTATTTGACCTCTAACTGTTAGCATAGCAATTATTTCTTTTGCCAGAAAATTTGTAGTTTTAGCTGACACTACACTCCGCTAAACTAACAGTTAGTGTAGCAAGAAATGTTTCAGCCAATTTTTTTGTAGTGTTAGCTTTGGAAAATAACCGCTACACTAACAAGTAGCGTAATTTTTTTTCTGCTAACACATATTGGAGTTCCCATTAGCCTAGCGGCATCAGATCTACGCTACGCTAAATGTTAGCTGTTAGCTGAATTTTTTCCCACTAAATGTTAGCTGTTAGCTGATGTTGTCCCACCAAATGTTGGCTGTTAGCTGAATTCTTTCCTGCTAAATGTTAGCTGTTAGCTTAATTTTTTCCCACTACACTATGCTCAAATAGTGCAAAGTGTTGGCCCACAGCCAGCTGAGTGAACAGTCTGAACATATTAGTCTGAACATATTAGTCTGAACATATTTTTTTGGGTGGATTACATCCCTGCTTGCTTTACCAATAGTTGTGGTGATGTGCTTGGGCAAAGAAAATGATGTGGGAACATTGAAAGTTTTTCCCTTGCACAAATTGCCTTGCATTGAGGCTGTGATTATGTTAAATTAATATGTTCATGAATCCTGTTGAAGAATTTCTTTTCCAGATTTACTTGCTTCCTTTGAGTTAAATAAGCATTTCTTCTCATTCTCTGATGGGCATTCTGATTACTGTTCTGGGCAATTTCCATATGATTAAAATGTGTTATTCAATTGAAATTTGTCCAGGCAGTAACCATATTTCCCAAAGCAATGAAAGAAATGCATATCCAAACATTGTAAAGAGAAAAAATGGAAAAGGAATGAACAATTTGTTTTTTTGAAAAAAAAAAAAAATAACAATAGAAATTAAAAAAAAAAACACAAATAAGCTGTTTTGATTGATGTAGTTGCACAAGTACAAGAGTTAAAACAGAATTTTGATTGATTTACTTGTGAAAGTTGGGATTTTTGATTGCTTGACTTGCACAAGTACAGGATCTATAATTGGGCAGAATGGACCAGCTTTGACCTCAGACAGTGGAATTTATCACTCCTGCTATACTATAAGTAACTGCAACATGGCTAATCAGTGTCACCCTCATTGGTGAGTAGGATTTGTAATGAGGGGGACATTGATTAGGTATGTTGCAGTTACTTATAATATAGCAGGAGTGATAAATTCCACTGTCTGAGGTCAAAGCTGGTCCACTCTGCCCACTTATAGATCCTGTACTTGTGCAAGTCAAGCAATCAAAAATCCCAACTTTCACAAGTAAATCAATCAAAATGCTGTTTTAACTCCTGTACTTGTGCAACTACATCAATCAAAACAGCTTATTTGTGTTTTTTTTTTTTAATTTCTATTGTTTTTTTTTTTTTTTTTCAAAAAAACAAATTGTTCATTCCTTTTCCATTTTTTCTCTTTACAATGTTTGGATATGCATTTCTTTCATTGCTTTGGGAAATATGGTTACTGCCTGGACAAATTTCAATTGAATAACACATTTTAATCATATGGAAATTGCCCAGAACAGTAATCAGAATGCCCATCAGAGAATGAGAAGAAATGCTTATTTAACTCAAAGGAAGCAAGTAACACTGGAAAAGAAATGCTTCAACAGGATTCATGAAAATATTAATCTGAAAGAATCAATGCCTCAAGAAAAGAAATGATTGCTATACTCCCACAAGTATAGCACTAAACTAACAGTTACTGTAGCGCTAAACTAACAGTTAGTGCACTCCAAAAGGGCACTACGCTAACAGTTAGTGTAACTGAAAAGAATTCTACGCTAACAGTTAGTGTAGCTGAAAAGAGTGCTACGCTAACAGTTAGCGTAGCTGAAAAGAGCACTACGCTAAAAGTTAGCGTAGCTGAGAAGAGCGCTATGCTAACAGTTAGCGTAGCTGAAAAGAGCACTACGCTAACAGTTAGCGTAGCTGAAAAGAACACTATGCTAACAGTTAGCGTAGCTGAAAAGAGCGCTACGCTAACAGTTAGCGTAGCTGAAAAGAACACTACACTTACATTTAGTGTAGCGTTTGTTCCAGCTAACACCGCTAAAAAACAGCTAACAGGAAATTTCTGTAGTGTTAACTTTTTTTTTTTGATGTCGCTACGCTACCCACTATTTTCTTTTTTAACAAATTTGTTTTAGCGTTAGCTGAAAAAATCTTCAGCTAACAGTAACTTTGTAATCTGAAAGAATCAATGCCTCAAGAAAAGAAATGATTGCTATACTCCCACAAGTATAGCACTAAACTAACAGTTACTGTAGCGCTAAACTAACAGTTAGTGCACTCCAAAAGGGCACTACGCTAACAGTTAGTGTAACTGAAAAGAATTCTACGCTAACAGTTAGTGTAGCTGAAAAGAGTGCTACGCTAACAGTTAGCGTAGCTGAAAAGAGCACTACGCTAAAAGTTAGCGTAGCTGAGAAGAGCGCTATGCTAACAGTTAGCGTAGCTGAAAAGAGCACTACGCTAACAGTTAGCGTAGCTGAAAAGAACACTATGCTAACAGTTAGCGTAGCTGAAAAGAGCGCTACGCTAACAGTTAGCGTAGCTGAAAAGAACACTACACTTACATTTAGTGTAGCGTTTGTTCCAGCTAACACCGCTAAAAAACAGCTAACAGGAAATTTCTGTAGTGTTAACTTTTTTTTTTTGATGTCGCTACGCTACCCACTATTTTCTTTTTTAACAAATTTGTTTTAGCGTTAGCTGAAAAAATCTTCAGCTAACAGTAACTTTGTGTTAGCGTAGCAACAAAAGCTAACATTACGCTGTGAGAACTCCTTTTGGGATGGGGGTAGTTCTGTGAGGGGGAAATAGCAGTTATAGTATTTCAGGTATGTATGAATCTATTACAACTGTTAAGGGTGGTTTGAAAGACCTGCCCCTCTATTTACTACAAGAGTTAATACAACAATTTTATTTATTGTTGTGGCTGATAACTTTCTTTTTGTTTTCTTTAAGAGAACTGTTTATGTAGTAATCTCTTATCAGACAAAGATCTAATTTCAACGTACAAATAATCAGCAATGAGCTTGATGAAGGGATCAGGGAAGTAGATAGTGGATGGATTGTTACAGAAAGTTTGGCAAATGGAATACAAGCCTTTGGAATTGATGAGGAACAGTATTTATATGTTTTTAGTATTTACTTTGTTTTTATGTTTAGATGCAGTCAGAGAGAATGAGTAGATGGATGTTTTGGTATAATGTGAACTATTCAATGTGTTATACCCTCTTCCTTAACCTTTAGTTAAAAGGGCACAATTTTCCTTCTGTTTCTTTTGTGTATTTTAAACTGATATGAAAGATTTTGTTGTGGGTCACCTGATTAAGATCACACTATGTATATGGATGAGTGATTTTATTCAGTTTGCTAGCTAGATGATGGGGCGTGGGATCCAAGTGGGATGCTACTGGGATGATACCTGGATGATTTTCTTTCTGGGAGGGAACAACCTCCCCTTTATATAGTAAAATGTGAGGGATTTTTGCTGGTGGGGTGTCTGATTGAGGTATTTATGCTGGTGGGGTCTCTTCTTCTACGCTGCCTTCATGCATGGAGTGCATAAAGTGAGCTATTTCCGCTGGTGAGGTTATGTACTTAGACTGTGCCACAGATCATGTGCTGCATCTTGTGACCTAAAGTGAGCTATTTCTGCTGGTGAGGTTATGTACTTAGACTGTGCCACAAATCATGTGCTGCGTCTTGTGACCTAACACTAAACTACATACTACTTCTATATATATACTATGTACTTATTATTCACTCTCACCAGGAAAAAAAAGGTGGAACCTCCATGGAGGTGACTTCTCTATATCCCAGATGTATCCCACCTCTATCTGCTATGTATCCTTGGTGTGCACCAATGGTATCTCCATGCCTATATATTATGTATCACCAACATATAATGATATATCAGAGGAGTGTTCAAAAACGTTTCAAAAGATTGAATTGTTTTTATAGAAATTTCTGAGGCAATAAATTTTTTGATCACAACCAATGTTTAATCAATGATGGCTCATATCAAAATTCAAAAAACTTGCAATTTTTAAGTCGGAACTACATTTTGAGCTTTGATGAAAAATATATTTGGCCATGGTTGATCAATTACTCCAGTTCTGGAGAACTTGACCATAGAACTCTGAAATAAGCCAGTCATATTTATAAAAGTGCATCCATCACCCCAGGAGATCCACCACCACCACTGCCAACAACTTGAAAGCTGAATTTCTAATATGCACAATCGTCACAATCCAAAAAAAAAGCAAGTAGCTTGATCAAGTGAAACTCCAGGTTTTGAAAATATTCTTCACAACATGGCTAACATGACCTCCTTAGAATCTTTAACTAAGATATATCTATTGCAAAGCTATGTACCTATACGTTAGCTTCTATGTGGTATATATTTAACATGTGATTAAACTTGGAAATTAAATAAATCTTGATAATCAAATTCAAGTCAACAACATGATTCAGAGGGATGTTATTGCAAAGTATAAATAGAGAGACCCACCTTGCACTGTTGAGAATTCAAACAGTTCTTAGACCATCCTGGTGGCCTATTTCGAAACCTTGAGTTGATGACAATGGTCTTTTTATATCCATTATTGATTTGATTTAAAGCCAATGTTGTATTTTCCTCCAACGATACCATATTCCCTCTATATTCACCAGGTTCAAAAGACAGTCATATTATCAACTTTTGCCTTCATCAGATTATTTGTAATTATTGAACGTGCAAGGCAAACTAGCAGCAGGAGCCTAAAAAATGTACAATCCACAAGCATCTATGAAAAGTGTGCCTCTAATTCTGTGAAAGTTTAAACTCATGCTTACCAAATATATTATCAGATAGCACCAATGCAACAAAATATTCCTTCATCAACATTAGGGTCACATTGCACATTTAGAAATTCAATTTAGAAGGTTTCTAAAAATAAAATTGAATGTAGTCAGTCTAATTTGAAAGTTGAAACTGGGACACACATCCAGGTGTGGGATCATATTTTTGCCTTCAAATAAAAATAGGCAATTGAAAATCTCAATTTAAACCTCCCAAGAAGTTCACACAGGCACTATCTCTCATGTCTATTTTAATACACTTCAAAATAACTTATAAGTACTATTTTAGCTGCCTCATACAATGGATTATGGAAATTTTCACTTGGAATTTCATCCAATCAAAAATAAAATAAAGCTTCACAACAAAACCATTGTAAATCATTTGGAGTCTATCTGGTGGCCAAAAAGTCACTAAAACCCCAACTGCAGTAAATTTAAATTTAATTTCATTAGACCAAAGATTATACTAATAAAAATTTGAAGAAACCTTTATTTTCATATCACTCTACAAAATTATAATGGAATGATGATCCTACCACTAGCTGTGGAATGAACCCAATAATAATGCAATATTTTTTTGTTCAAGAAGTCTCTTCAAGATTTAATAGTAAAGACTGTGGATTGCCAACAAACTTATTAAGCTTAGCAGCTCCCCAGGGCCCTTGAGGATACCCATTTATCCTGATTTGAGCCATGGAAAGTATGTTGGGATGGAATATGCGTAATGTCCAATATATTAATGTTCCAAAAAAAATGAGAGATGATTGGTAGTCTTGTTGTCTCTCACTGGTGATAGTCACATAATTATCACACTTACAAGCAGATTAAGATGTTAATTATCTCCAGACTGACTGTCATAATGCCTCTAGTAGGATTAATGTTTACACCTACCTACACATGCTTTGGCAACTGATGATGGTTTCCCATCACAAAATAAAATGAATGATAAATGGTTCTTTCATTGCAAAGTCAGTAAAATCCACAAATAAGAATCTAGTAGAAACTGCCACTCGATGGCAATGGATTGAGAGGTATAACAGGTAGAATTGAATTTATTATCACTATCTAAGCTAACAAATTGCATCATGCAATTGTATTCAAATGTTTGTGAAAATGATCATTTGTATTTTGAGGCTTCAGAAGGATCAGGTAATTGAATATTTCGTTGGGATCCATAAATGGTGAGGATTCCCCAGAAATTAAAAACAAAAAGGAGAAACCAGAATATTAAAACTGAAGATTTGTGTTGAACAGTAATACAAAATTGATAGAGATGAGAAAGGATCATTTTTGCCCTGGCAGAGACTCAAAACTGAGATAAGGCATTGAGAATGATACATATTAACCTTTGATTTATGGATCCTGATTCCTCACCATGAAAGCTGGTTTGATGACCAAAGTGAGGAAATTGTGTGTATTGGTCTAATAATTTTGTTTAGGTGGAGAAAGAGATGTTAATTTGATCAAGATTTACCAGTGAATTCTGACCCTTACTTGTTCAAGTGGGCCAATTTTACTCCATTTTTCTGGTAATTTTCTTCCTATAAGATCCCAACCATCAGATGTTGATGAAGCAAAATCTAACTTTTGATGGATATTATTTGTGTTATAATTTAAACAAAAAACTCATTCTCAACCTGTTGTACAGATCCAGAGGCGTCAAGCCATCTGGTGTTCTCATCTTGATACTATTCCAGCTCTAACTGACACTAACCATCAACAAGGAATTTATGATATGAAATAGGAATGAACCATTTTCAATCTGATGTGTGGGGACAGCAGCCAATGATAATGATGGTGAATGCTTAACAGGTGGAACCATCATGACATAAATCTTGGTTGTCTGAAGGGGGGGGGGACCTAGTGAGAGTATAATGAGTAGTGTTGGGATAACTTGGGTGTGTTTTGATCAGCAGTGATTGAAAACTTTTTCAAAAAAGATAGCATGAACTGAGACACCAGGCCTTCATAGAGTATGAGAGTACACAACTGGATAGATCTTTGAAAGATTGTTTGTCAAGTCATGTGAAAGATTCTGGAAGAAGGTTCCACTGGGAAAGTGTTGCAATACAGTAAAAATGAATATGACTGAATCAATTTTGTGAAGACATAGTAGCATTGATTATTTGCTGGGAAATAAATTCTGTGAGACTCTGACAGAAATAAATGGAACCATGAATGTAAGCTTTCATTTAATTTATTAATTTTTTGTTTGGGATACTTCCCTTGCTAAAGTTCAAGGTAAAATGGTATGGTTCAAGGTAGATGTGGGAATTATGCTATACCATGGTGACAAAGTGAAGATAAGAGATGTAGGGTTGGGAAGGCTTGTGATTTAAGTGAATGATTTACTTCTTAAAAGCTCATGTGAAAGATATTGTAGTTATGAGAGAATCTGGCCAGATGTGATTCATCATGCAACAATGAAAGACTAGAAAACCTTCACACAATGAAACATTGCCATTCAGTTTTGGAAAGGGTAGGAGAATTGCAGATGACTGGTGGGGAGAAATTTTCAACATGAAAGGAAAGCAAAAAAAGGGTGATGTGTGTTTCATGTGTGCATTTGCTTGTGTGTTGAGTGTCTGTGTGGCTGGATTTGAGGAATGTAATTTAGGTATCCTTGTTACTGTTTGGGGTTTACAGCAGGTGGTTGAGCCGGCTCACACGCACTTTGAGTGTAAATATATTGTTTATATACTGTGAATTTTTTCAGCCACAAAGAATCCAAATCCAAAAAGAATATTTCGAGCAACCCAGAATCAACAATATGTACCTTGAGGCATATTGAACTGGGGGATCAAAAGGAATCCAAGTTCAAAAAACAATGAGAGATGTCATTGCATTTTATTTTAAAAATGTAGATGGGATTATGTGCATATACATCAGATTTGTAGAGTGTTTCAAGGTTTCAGTTGGATGTAAAGGATAATATATGAATGTAATCAACTATGGATAAGCACATACATGAATATATGTATGTGACATTGATATTCAATAATATAAGTACAAAATGATGTAAAATTGATGGGTGAATATATGTTATATACATCTGGATGTATATGCATATAAATACACGGCCATATGATCCTATATCCACATCAATATATGTAGAGATATACAGATATATAGATATAAATATAAGGATAAATATATATAAATATATATATATATATATATATATATATAAATATATATATATCTGGATATACATCAATATAAATATGTATATGTATATATCTGTATTATCTGTCTATCTATCCATAGATATATATATGTATGGGGATTGATATATATTGAAATAAATCTGGATATCAATTACAATATATAGTATGAATATGGGTCATGCTTGCCAGATGAATGGATATAGTCAATATGGTGATTGAGTTGAAGAGAATAATGTTGCATTATTACACAAAATTATAACAGGTTTGTTTAGAGATGAGTAGACCTAATTGGGCAATCCCTGGTCAAAGACAATTCTCAGATCGGTGAACATGGCTCTGCATGATGTGATAAGATATTGCATTCAAACTGAAAGCTCTAAAGCATTGAGATTGATGAGTGGAAGGTGTCATGATTATGAAACAAATGTACTGTTTCGAGGCCAATGATTCCTCCCAATCTGTCTAGAAATTGTAAGAGAGCTTAATTCATTGGAAAGCAGCATTAATCCAATATGATTTATTTGACTTGGTTGAAGATTGGCTGTTACAGTCATGAATCAAATTGATCTGTAATTGGATTGGCAATATTGGGAAATAATGAGCAATGTGATTTCCCCAATGATGTGTTACCAGGAATTGAGCCCAGGCTGTGGTATGCTTCAGAATTGTGGGGAGTTGGTGGAGTATGAGAAAAGGTTACCTGATTTCCATGCACTTGAAAATATGATACAATATGATGGCTTCCATGTGAGTGAACATTTTCCATTGGCTGTAAAAGTGAAGAATTATAATGGGGAGAGTTTGGGGATAGTAGCTTGTGGAAATGAGGCAGGTATTCTGTTTGTAATTTAGGGTCTATTGTATGAAAGATGATTTGATTATGGTGGTTGGCCAAAAAAAGGCATGTTGATGATCAGTTGGATTAGCTAACTAAAAAAAATACTTGAATAAAAAAGAGCCACTGTTACCTGGGGCAAACCATGATAAACATATAAGAGCAGTATGAACTATGTGACCCTAGAGGCATGGGAAGAGAGGAGGCCAAAGAGAGTATGCAGGTTGAGATAAAACTGTTGCCAATCTGTATATCCAGGATGTGTCATCGAAGCATCCAAGTTTGTGTTGATCTGAATGCCAAAATCCAACTGTTCTCCGTTTACATGATTTCATGTGACTGGGAAGACAGGAAAATCCATGTGTGTATCAATACCCGAATTGGACAGATGATGAATGGATGTTTTTGGTTGGTCCATGTGAGAATTGATGAGATCTATGTGGGTTATGGAGAAATTGGGTTGTGTAACTGGACATGTCAAACTGAGTGTTTGACAGTGGTCCTTATCCGGTGGTAGTCTGGCATGATCATTGTAGCCAAATACTGTGATGAATAGATATGGATTTCTGGGTTAAATTGTGGGGGAAACATGTAACAAAAATAATCTGAATCAAGCCACAAAACATGTATGGGAGATGAGAGGAAGACAGTAAAACAAGAAAATAAACTATTTGGGGATTGATCTTTGGTGTTTACACAAGGTAGCATCATGAATGACTTGTTGGCTCTTTCCTTTTAAAGCAAGAGCAACATTAGCCAGTTTTTTGTTAATTTGAAAAGAGCAACCAAAGTGGGTCCAGTAACGAAGATGTGGCTTGGGAAGATGAGGGGGAGGTTTAGTGGTGTGGTGTTCAAACTGAGTGGTTTGCCAAACCAGTTCTACAATACCATTGGCATGGACAAAGTCAATGAGATAAGGGTGCCGTGGAAATAAAAAGCCATGTCCCTCTTTGGAGTGAGGAGGGGGAATAGGTTCACCAGTCTTTCTATCAATAAAGGAAAAGATACCATATGTCCAACCATTGAGATCACCACCATCTTGATGGGCTTTGTTGTAAAAATCATCAAATGTGACTGAGACATTGGAGGCAAACTTATACTCGACCTGGGTCTCGTTCCTCATTTCAGTCCATTCCTCCTGACTCCAATTGGGTATTCCATTTTCAGACATGATTGATTGGTTGTCTTGGTACGCACTAGAAGAGAGGGATTCCATCCGGCAGGCAAGGAAGTTGTTGTGAGATTGGAGGGTCTGCCAAAGCTGGTTGTCCTTGGCCTCTTGTTCAGGGGTTAATTTATTTCGTACATATGTGCCTAGAGGGATGCATGACAGCATTAGTAAATGGAATGCAGATTGAAGGGAATTGAAGGTACAAACCTCCAGATTTGTTCTTGTCAGAAGCACAGCGGAAGCCAATCATACGCATCTCCCCACCCAAGCGTTGGGAGTTCATCGTGTTTGTGGGTCTGTGTTGCGCCATTTGATAGAGTGTTTTGATGACATCAGATAGTTGTTGGAATGTAGGGGTTAGAGGTCTGATGTTGAAGGGGTGGCGCTCGAGGATAAAGTGGGGAATCCCACCAGAACTGGTGATGAGGTTACGTGGACGGCTGTAGTTTGGCAGGATCTGAATGGGCTTGGTTGATTTGATTTTGTTGAGGGAGATGGAAGTTGGAAGGATCCAAACGTCATTGCTGCAATCCAGCTTGCGGTGTAATCTGGCCATCTTCTTGTCAGTTTGAGAGGTATGCGTGGTTGGTGGATGTTGAGACGTGGAGGCTTCAGAAGCTTCTGGCGGTAGGATGGGCGAAGAAACCACACATGACCCCTTACAAAGTTGGTGATTAAGGGCCATGCGCCCATCAATCAGACCAAGATTGCCCAGGGCCAAGGGGCTTGTGGATGGTGGAGTTGATGGGCGGTCCTGGCTCGAAGGATGGACCACACATCCCCCTTTATAATCCTGGTGATCAAGGGCCATGCGCCCATTGAGAGCACCAGGATTACCCGGGGGGAAGGGGCCCGTCCTGATCTGAGCTCGCAGTTGATTTTGACGCTTGGTGCGAGTCATTAGTGGTGGATAGGGATGTATAGCTGTGAGGGTTGCAGAATGGAAAACAATGGCATGGCATGAGCTTGCAGTATGACCGTTTGTTGATGGTGGATGAAATTATGAGATGAAATAAAAATATTACCGTAGTCCAAGTGGAATGAAGACCGGGGATAATGGCCTTGGTATCTTGGTTGGACAAGGTTGTCAAATGGAAGAACGAGGGGGGGGGGTAAGGCTGGTTAGTTGGGATATAAAGCAGTTGAGAAGGATGGGTGGATGAGTCAAAAAATTAGTAGGCAATTCAAGGACAATATTGGTGTTGGGTTAGAATGATGACAGCTCGTATGTCAGACAGGATAACTTACAGATTGATGTTGAGGTCCACAGCGATATAGGTGAATTTGATCGTTTTGAATGAGGAGATGTGGTGACCAGGGATTGCTAGAGCAGTGGAAAAGAGTCGAAAAACAAGATTTGACCTTGATCAATGAACGTTCAAGTCTGATATGTCGTATGAACGAAACACTTACAGGTTGTTCTACCAAATGGGTCGACGAAGGTGAGCAGAACGCATTGAATGGGTGTCAGGTGAGGCTGTATTGACAGTTGAATTGATAAGTGAAAGAACGACAATCGATTCGTTGGAGATATTAGGGTAGCGAAGTTGAGGTGGTCAGGAGGGTTGTATGTCGATCGATTGGAGTCGAGTGGTACAGCTTGTGATTAACTAGAGTGTGTTTAACGAGTATGTAATTGAAACGATCTGTCAGTTGGTGAAGGTAAACAATCGATCAATCGATTAGATGCAGTGAGGACAAGAGCGGACAGTTTCCAGGAGGAACGTACCGAGAATCGTTGAAGGTTGACTTTGGCCCAAACGATCCGGTTGTTCCAAGGATCGTGAGGCCAACAAAGAAAAAACGAAGGCACCAGGTTGATCCGCCTGGAGAGTAGGATTGATTGATGAAGGCCAGATAACGCCAATAAACGATTGATTTGTACAATCGATCTGTGAAAAAAGCAAATAAACGACGTTGTCAACACCTCGTCAGTCGTTAGAGCGATCAGCAAAGAGATTGAAACAAATAAGGAACTTACAGGGGAAAGACGTGTAGAAAGCGGAACGAGTCGGTCGCCGGTGGACTGCAAGGATCGTTTTGAAGTGGCTTGTGGAGTTGGGCTGTTGGAGATGAGATGTTGTGTTGAATTGGAGCGAGAGGGGTGTGGACTTCAAACTAGGCCATGAGGTGGTGAGAGAAGAGGGGGGGTTTCCAGTTTTGGAGCAATAGCGAGTATGAAATTTTCAGCAGCTGGGAGAAACAATATGGGAGAGGTTTCACAACAATTTCAATTCAATACACGTTGACTGCAGCTTTGAAAAGAAAAAAATGTATGGCATGTAGATGAGACATAGATAGTGCGAGTAGATGGATTGAAAGGGGAACTCCAGGCTCAATTAGCCAGACAGAATCAGTTGACCTACAGGGAATTACAGTGTCAGACATTGGTTGGACACAGGTGAGATAATAAATGGTAGATTTTAGCATCTGGGTCAGATATGTCGTGCCGTGTCACTTGGCACATAGATTGATTGGAAAAAAGTGGCTACAGCATGTGATACTGTGTACAATTGGGTGGGATAACAGTTACGAATCCAAGAATAATTTGATGTAGAGGATGTAGAGGTTGTATTGAAGCAATGCAATTTTAATGGATGTCACTGTGAGCAATGCGTCGGGAGCAGGAATGGGTAGAGAAAAATTGGCTGAAGTAATTACCTTTGAATTCATGTGGAGCATGAACTACATGAGACAAACATGATCATGTGGCACATGATGACCTATTTTAAATATGGATGAGCTGGATGGGATGTGCAGCTGGTGGATGATAGGTTGAAGTGATTTTCTGGGGATGGTCTCCATTTGGTATCAACACTCAATGGGACAAAGGATGCTGGAAGATGATGGGATGCTGATTAGTGGCAATAAACATGTATCTCTTGAAAAGGGTAATGGATTCTGAGCATGAATAATCACAGTGACTCTTGGTGACATATTTAAGCCCGCCGGGCTTAATTTCAAGCTGCATAACATCATGCAACAAGGTGGATCATGTGAACAAGAGGGGATGGGTGGTAGAGCAAATGGGATGCAAAATTAAGCCCGGCGGGCTTAATTTGTCCTGCAATTTCTCAGCTGAAGGAAGTATGGTTCAGGTGAAACAATGCTATTTAACCCTTCATCATGAATGATGTGAAATTCAACCAACCATCCATATACCCCTCAATTTCATCATCAACATCCGAGCTGACCAGGCCCACACCATTTCTCCCTTGATCAAATTCTCCTCAGGATATCCAAAATGTTGAACTTCTTTGCAAAATCAGTGTAATCAAATTTGCAGAAGCAAAAATCATGTGCAATCCTCCTTGTGGTTCACCTTGATCATTACTGACATACCCAGGTCCCTCCAACACTATCTCATGTTCCAGCAAGTCCTCTTTGATTGTTGAGAGTTTTTCACATGACATCTGAGCTGTGTTGATGTTGATTCATCCCAATTGTGAATGGCAACCTAGTTTTCAATGAATTAAGCCCGGCGGGCTTAACAGACTGCGTCTGGAGTTTGGTCCATCTGACTTGCTACATGTTCTCCAACATGGTCTTATTTACTATCAGTTCTTTGGTCCGAGCCAACCAGTACCACATTGGAAGGTGGGGAGAAGATAACAAGTCAGGGGGACCCACATGACAAGGCTGTTGATTAAGCCCGCCGGGCTTAATTCTGAAATGAATGAAGATGATACGGCATGTTGCGTGCATGACCTGGCAGTTGCTGAGATAATGTCGAAGATAACAAGTCAGAGGGACCCACATGAAGAGGCTGTTGATTAAGCCCGGCGGGCTTAATTCATTAGAATGTGAGCAAGAGAAATCACAGGGACTGTTAGTGGCATGTTTAAGCCCGCCGGGCTTAATTTGAAGCTGAAGGACCTCATGTGACTGTGTGGATCATGTGAACAGGAGGGGACGGGTTGAAAAGGAAATGGCATTTCAAATTAAGCCCGCCGGGCTTAATTGGTCCTGACATTGCTCAGCTGGAGGATGTACAAGGGTGCGGGCAAAGATATATTATTTACTTATTGACACAAAATCATGGAATGGTGACTAGGTAATACGAAGGGTGCTAGAACTGGGGATATTGAAAGAGGTGGATTCGCCTGTTGTATAGTTAATATAATCATGAGCAATACACTTGGCTAAAAGGTGGCGGGTTGGACAGATAAACTTAGAGACATCATGGGGGAAATTCTGAACTGAAGAGATAATTTGACGAATGTATGTACCAAGATTTAACCAGATTTTTTCAGAAGGAGAGAAGTTTGAATTGGATACTTGATATATTTGATGAAATGCACAGATGATTTCAAGACAGTCACTAATAGTGTATTGCCTTCGGTCTCGGGTGGCGTTGAAGAGTCCACGTACACCTCCCAGGAGATAGTAAATGAAGGGGAAGTAGTTGTGTTTACTGGCGATTTGGGAGAGGCTGGTGTGTTGCTCCATTTGGCGGGCAATTGTGGTATCAGAGGAAGGTCGTTGGGATTTCTTTTTACGAGGATTGAACGCCTCATCAATGTGGGCCTGGATGATGGTATGAGACATCATGAGATCAATGATGATTTTGCGTAGGTCGTCCAATGCATCGTCTGCTGTTGATGCTGTTGGGGTTTCGAGTGGTTGATGGGTAATTTGCCCATTGGTATTCTCTCCTTCAGTAAGTTTTTGAAGGGTGGGCATGGTGGTTTTCATTGTATTGAGCCAGGTCAAGACAATGAGATGACGTTCGATGGAGTTTGGCTTTGCTTCGATTTGTGGTGCCTGGGGATTTTCGTCGGATATGTGTTGTATGGAGAGGGCGACACTCTTAGCCCATTCGCGGATCTGCCGATGGCTTGGTGTGTTGATAAGAGAGGCAAGAGCTCGGAAAAGGTTGGACTCTGGATGACTAGCTTTTGAATGGAGAGGGAGGATCGGGGTAGTTGAAAGTAATTGGTTCTTCATGAGGTCCAAGTTAATGATATCTGGACTGAACCATGGCTCGGATTCCGAGTAGGATAGCATAGAATCACCTGAGATGTTTGATCAAAAGTAAGTTAACTGTAATGGACAGAGGACATGTACTTATACGGAGGAGGTAAAACACTCACTTGTGTCGGAGATTTCTTTAATCCAATGGTCCTGGTTGAACTGAGCATTGTTATAGACGAATGAGGCAGTGGGAATCTTGGAAATGTCGGGAGTGGTCAGACAAAATTTCAAGAGGTGTTGAAGGGAATTCCAGCCTTTTTCCCACTTTGTCTTTGAGACTCGGCCTTTCTGGAACCACATGGCCAACTCGTGGAGTTGTTTACGAAACGGTTCACTAGGAATGAGGGTGAAGTTGTCCAGGGTGACAGGGTTGGGTGCACGTGTTACTATGGTTGGAGGGTTAGGTGGATGGTTGGATGTGGTGGGGGCTGATGGGGGAAGTTCTTTGGAGTTGCCAATTTGGTTAGAATCGCATTTGTTTGTGTGCTCTGGTTCTTCCTCTGGTTCTTCAGATGTGGCCGAGGCATTGGAGGTAGATGAGATAGAGCTGAGGGATGAGGACCGATATAATTCACGGCCGGGGTGTGATTTCCTGGAAGCTGGTTTGTCAGTGGGGACTTGAGGGTCTGGGCGGTGTTTCTTTGCTTGATGTCGAGGAAGTTGGTTCTCATCTTCACTCGAGGTAACCTGAGATTTCGAACGGTTCTGGGTTTTTTTTTCTACGCTTTGACGTGGTATGTTTTGAGGTGACAGCCTGTCCTGTTCTGAGATGGGAAGAGGTATCTTTCGGGGTTGTGGAAGGCAATTCGGATGGGTCGGAGGGGTCTCCAAGAGGAACAGGTCCATGGTCTTGGTTGGTAGGGTCTGGGTTATCTGCAGAGCCAGGAATCGTGGGGGCTGGGTCTTGTTCAAGAGAAGGTGATTGGCCAGACTCATGTTGAGTGGATTTAGCAGAAGTGCTGCAAATGTGTGAGGTGATGGAGACTGGCGGATGGTTTGACTTCTTGGATTTGTATGATCGGTGAGCACTTGATGTAGTGGAGGAGCGGGTTATGGTGGGTCGGGAAGCTGGCTTGACTGAAAGACATTCATCGACTGGAAGGGCCTTATTTTCCTCATAATCTGAAATGAAGATACTCAGTTATTTGAACCAGGAAATTTGAATAAAGAGCTGAATTACCTTTGCAGATGGTGTCAAGACGAGATATGATACCTTCAACATCTTGACGAATTGACTTGGGGATTCGTAATTCAGAGCAGGTTTGGCAAATTCTTGGATCTTTCCGACATTGTTCAAGAATTCTTCTTCACTGATCTCTTGAACTTCAGACCCAAGGAGTGGCTCGCCAGGGGGATTGTTGGTTCCAAGGCTTGGAATGTTGGTGGTGGTTGGTTTGAATTGGGAGATGGGAAAGACATTTTGTACAAATGCGGATCTGATAAGAAGTTGGGTGGTAAAATAATTGCAAGTTTATGGGTGAGAATCTGGATCACACTGGGAATTTGAGTAAGATCAACTGACCAGTGGTGGGGGTGGATTCAAGATTAGGGGCAGAGCCACTTGGCAATGCTGGTGTGCCTTGGTCAACTACAGGGGCTGCCTCACTATAAGATGTGTCTGACATGTTATTTTGTACGGTGGGGAGGAGGAATGTTAAGGATTTGTACTTGTTCTGAGGAATATAATAAATAGTGAGTTGAGTATATCTAGAGATGATTGATAGAATGAGGAAGGGGGAATGAGAAGCGTACCAGAAGTGGTTCCTTAAGAACCATCAAGCAATGAAAACTCCAACATGAAAAAGGCATGATCCCGTGGGAATCTGTTAGATTTCCTTGGGGATATATCCCTTTATGACATAATCAGGAGATATTCTTTGATTGAGGATTTTCCATCAAAGGAGGAAGTTTGTTTGTTAGTGCTTGGCACATGCCAAACATATGTCAGCAAAAGAAAAACGTTCAGAGTGGAGTGAATTACAAATTGGTAGATCCCATATGGGGAATTGACCATGCACAAAGGGACATCTACCAAATTGAAGTGTATTTGGACATCAGTCAGCAATACTCATTGGGGATTTTCCATGAGCAGCCTATTCAGGAGGGATTAACAAAAAATGGTGGAATGTCTAATTGGGTGAGATGTTTGGATGTGTTAGAATTCAAACAAAGTAAAGTTAGAGCACGGCAACTTGATGATGTTGCTGTGTGGGTGGTCCATCATGCAACTAATTTGCACATTGCATGTGGTTGCATAAGATATGTGCATGCAGATGAACACGCCATGCAAAACAACCGTGTGTTAGGTTTAATGTTCACCTCAAGCCTTGGATAATATTATGCAGCGCTAGTTAAGTTATAGTTAAGATTCTGGGGTGTCGTCCTCGTGATTAAGCCCGGCGGGCTTAATAATGGGCAGAACAGGTCAGGAACACTCGGTGAAAACTATGGTAATTATTAAGCCCGGCGGCTTAATTTCCCACCAGAAAGCCCTGGGGATTTCGAGAGAAAAGGAACGGTGAGGAGTGTGAGGTGGATGGTCCCTCTAAAATCATCAGACATAGCTAGTTTCTGGCTTCAATTCCAACAGTTATGGATTACGGATCAATAGTTCATCTCATGGATCAAATGATGTTGAAGACTTCTAACCAAGGGTGCAATTGACAAGATCGGCATAGTCTGAAAGATAATCCATAGCTCCAGGAGCCACCATAACATTGATATCTGCTCGCTAGTCAATAATTATTCGTTATTCTTTCGCTGCAACAAGTGATGATCAGAATATGCAACCTTGTAATTTATGAAGTATTTGGGGCATTACCTTCTTGCTGCCCCTCACAACTGCTTGTGGCTTCTTGGGTGTTTTTTCCCGGCTGAAGCGCTTTCCCCTTTCCAGGGCTAGATTCTGGGGCGGGCGTTATCATTCCAGGGTCTTGCAACTGGCTCTGCAATAGACATCACAAGATATATCAGCAGGTGCAAAATGTGGATAAACTGATGATGCTTTACCTTTACCCAATGCAATGCGTCTTTCGGTCCACAATTCCATGACTTGTGGTACCTCCAACATGGGGATCCCCAAGACCTTCGCTTCTTCATCAGTGGTGGCTGCATGCGCTTTGCCTCGAACCAGTTGCCAGCATCGACCATTCGTTGATAATACGGACTTTCAGGACCAATTCGGAAAAAAAAACGAGGGTATGAGGATCTGAGGAAGGATCGGAAGGCTCCCAGCGTTGCAACAGCAAGACCATAGTACGACGTCTATCGTCAAGCCACTCAAAATGACGTTCCTCCTCATCTCTTTCTGGGTATATTTGGCCGATAGGCTAAGGGGATTTATTTGACTAGGACTCGACATGGTGTTTGAACTGTATTAAGGTCTAATATAAGGATGATCTAAGGGTAAGAGCAGGAACACCAACAGAGGAAGATATTTATATGTCAAC